>JAADYK010000408.1:0-21141 GCA_023338225.1 Halophytophthora batemanensis
CGAAGAGAGCCAAGATGCTTGCATCCAGGTCGGGCACAAACATGGTCAATGCCTCGGACACGGACGCGTCGTTGCACACATACTCTCCCTGAGCGTAGCAATAGATCTCGTCAAAGTCGGCCTTCACGGTCTCTTCGTCATCGCTTGCCGGGTATGTCTGACTGTCCCAGTCGTTGGCTGTGTGGTGTAGTAGGAAGGTGAAGACAGCCACGACGACGAACAGAATGAACACCAGCAGCACGATGACGATGTAGATGCAGAGCCCTGCGCGCCATCTGCACAGCGCAGCAATCGCTCCCAGTACCGCAACGCTGATGACCACGCCTCCGACGACAATAAGCGCTGTGACGACCCTGTTCATCGGCGACCAGTAGCCATCGATGACGTCCACCCAGCCGGAGTTGTGCGTGTAGATGCCCACATAAAGCACCAGCGCGCCGCCCAACGCCAGGATGATGTTGAGGGCGACCAGAATCAGCTCGCTGATGCATCTGCCCAGACAAGCCCCGACTCCCATGGCTGCAGAGTCGTCTTGCTGGCGCTACAGTTGTGGGCGCTTTCGAGAGAGGCACGGAGAGAGGTCTGGCGTGCGATCGGGAAGACGGGAAGTGCGCGTAGCGGAGGTGGCGTAGCGGAGGTGGCGTAGCGAATCATGCCGGTTCGCTCCTGAACGAGTGATCCCGTCAAAGCACTGGAATCAGCGCAGTCTTCCAACACCACTCTCGCTCTTTACATGTCTCGCGATATTAAGGATAGAAGGTTTCATGTAGTAGTGGACCTCAAATCCGACTTTTCAGATTCAACGGGGTATAAGACATGAAAGGAAATCTCGAGGACGCAGAAGCGGCTCCCAATAAATTGCGAAGCCCAAAGTGCTCAGGACCCCCGAGGATCTGGTCCGCCGAGTCCGTGGAGCCATCTACGAGCGCCCCAGCTTTTGGTGAATGCTCCCCAGCGAACGATAAGAAGCCATTGGGCTCGAGAGCGATCGATGGTGTGCTGTGTGGCAGGCAAGAATCCACCGCCTGAAGACACGAACTGGTGCTGCACTCGAACAGCGAGAGTGCCTTCCTTCCCAGTGGACTGCTCGTGCGCACAGATTTCCAGCGAGCGACGTCGACTCTCTTGCTCTTTGGCCCTTGATTTCGCGTGCAGTCCGTGTCGTGTCATGTCCTGCCGCAGTTTGAGTAATGCAGGAATCTGCAGAGCCGGTCTTCTCGTGATCGGCGCATGGTACATGGCCACCCCAGACGCCAGGGACTCTACTCTTCGTGCAAGAGCATTTTGCGTGTCGGTGCTCAGATAAAGGGCATGCCAAACCGTGGTGAACCCCGATGAACTCACATCCTGCAAATGAGTTCCACAGGAAGACACCCACAATCTTAGCTATGCGCTCTATATCGATCTGCGCAGCTACGCTTCTCTAGGCTTTTTCGAAGGAGCCACCGGCTTCCAACACCATGGACGCTGCGCTGCGCATCGCTAGCAGGGGCACTCGTTCGCTCAATCTAATTATCGACCCAGAACTCAGCCTTGGCTTCCTATTCACCTGCCATGGATGCCTCGCCAACCATACTCCTGATGCTGCCGATGAATCTTTAACCACTACACTAATACGAGTTGTACGTTTCCCCCTTGCCTCGGCGGCGAAGGTAGCACGCGAACAGGATCACCGCGAGCGCGCCAATGCAGACGATCACGCTGCCGATCGCGAGGTACAGCGAGTAGTTCTCCACCAAGTCCAGGAACTCGTCGCGGCACTCAGTGTACGGCGCCGTACCCAGCGTGCTGTTCGTACTACCATCCAGCAAGAACTGGCCGCACCAGGTCAGTGTATCATCAGTGCGCGGACACTCATCGTTGGCCCAGTCCAGGATGGACGTGTAGTTCTCGAACTCACGCGCCTGGTCACAGCCGTCGCAGACGTCCGAGAGCGCGTCATAGTCGGAAAGGTAGTCGTCGCAAAGCGCATTGACACCCCCCGTCATGTTGGCGAAGAGTGCTAGGAGCGCTTCGTTCATGTCGGGCACGAACATGGTGAGTGCGTCGGCCACAGAAGCGTCGTTGCAGATGTAGGCACCCTGCGCGTAACAGTAGACCTGATCAAAGTCATCCTTGACAGACTCCTCGTTCTCGCTGGCTGGATACGTCGTGGCCTCCCAGTCGGAGAACATGTCGTTGAGCATGAAAGCGAAGACGGCCACGATGATGAACACGATCAGCACCAGCAGCACGATAGCGGCGTAGATACAGAGCCCCACGCGCCAACGACACAGCGCCGCGATGGAGCCCAGCACGGCTAACCCGATGATGATGCCGCCAATGACGATGAGTGCCGTGACGACGTTGTCCATGGGCGACCAGTAGCCCTTGACCACGTCGACCCAGCCCGAGTTGTGCATGTAGATGCCCACGTAGAGCACCAGCGCGCCGCCCAGCGCCAGGATGACGTTGATGGCAATCAGGATCATCTCGCTGATGCACTTGGCCACGCAGTCGACGGCCCCCATACTTGGTGGTGGCGGAAAGCAGCGGTGTCGGACTCCGATGTGGTTGCTTCGGGCTTGCTCTTCGGGCTTGCTCCTGGTTTTCGATAGTGTGGCGGATTAATGCACCCACAGCGAAGCTGCTTCCTTCTTACGAGATTTGAAGCCAGCACGTCCTGATGTATTCATTGATAGAAGTCCTTTCCGATACCCTATTCAGCTATTGCTTATCGTATTAGAAAGGGTATTCCATTCCACAGTTGCAGCACGTTGGCTCTTTCCCAAGCCTCGCAGAAATGAACACCGGAGGAATACTTCATCGAGTTGCTCATTCCGTGTCGGTGCTCGGCTACAACAGGCTTTAATCGTCTGCACTGCGTTCGATCGGGGTCCGTGCAGTCCGCCAGCTGCACACACTGCTTCTAACTGGCTGTGTCTAGAGATTCCTCGAGTCCACGGTAGAGCTCACGGAAATGGAGGTTCCTGGTCGTTTGGCGGGTAGTCGTTGTCTCGCACAGATGCGCAGGGACATCCGGCACACTGCCAGACTCCCAATTGGTTTTGGGACACTTCTGTCGCGGAGAATGGATAGCCGCATGCTTGCTACCAATCTACCACTAGATGCCAGATAATGTGAGGGCCAGCCTATCAACTACTCGTGGTGCCTAAGATGCCAGGACCAGACAGCTTTGGACGCAACGCGCTCCATTCCGTCATGAATCCTGGCTGCTCAAGACCACGAATACTCCGCTCGCTCTGGGCAGACCAAGGACAAGTCGGATTCCAGTGGGAAGGGCATTGCACGACGAAGACATGTTCGTGCTGTGGGAGAACCAACCGCAGCATCACGAACGAAAGCGTCTTCTCGTGCTCGCACTGCAGCCTGACGCTTGACCGTGACGTGAACTGTGCGTGCAGCATTTACCTGAAGTACGAACACCTGGCCACTCGGGCTCCTAGAGTACGGGGAGAACTTCCAGTACGGAGGTGCTGTCTAATGAGGGTGACGTGTGCGCGAGCAGACTGGGTACGTGAACGCCTTCAACACGAGCAATGCTATCCTGCGATCCAGCGCTCGCTGGACACTGTCTGCTGGTCGCCGCAGCGAGCTTCGAGGCATCGGAGAGTCTTCAAGTCGTCAAGATGACTTCCAGACGCTTCAGCAAACCCACGACGTGCGGATGACCGGCCACCTTTGCTGGCTCGAGCACGTTGTCGTGCGTGGAGAGATGGCAGAGTCCTCGGTGGATTTTTTGGCGGTGAATTACATTGCGCGAGTTTGTCGTCTGCAGCGGCGCGGGGATAGGGAACTCGTCTTGCTGCTCCCGACCCGCGCGGACGCCTCAATACGCGTCTGCAGCGACCAAGCGACGGAGTAACCAATGCTGCCGGCAAATCTTAATCCGTTCTCAATTGGTCGCTTGCACCGAAACTCGAGTCTCTCTTGGAGCCGCTTCGCTGCAGCCTCGATGCGATCTGCCTGTGCTCGAGCCCGGGGTCAAAGCGATGTGCACCGATGGCTTGGCCTTGCGAGGCGAGTGGGATATACCGAGGCGGGAATTCACGGTGACGTCTTGACCTGCCTCTCCGAGCCACGAAAGTTCACCCAGCCACTGCTAGGCGACATCGCCTATCCGGTGTGTCATTCGTCCAAATCTGGTCCAAGCGCGGCTCGGGTTGGCTGAAAGTCCTCGTTTTCTGCTCGCACGCCAGCTGGGATCCGAGAACAGGTCCTTTTCACCCGACTCGCGGCTCTCGACATCTCTACATGCAGGTCTCGCCTCGCCTCGCCTCGCCTCGAGGCTGGAGCTGGTCATTTGCCACTTGGAGCTGCTGGAAGAGCTCGAGTGTACACAGGACTGAGCAGGGCTCGCAGCGGCGGATCGTGAAGCGAAGATGGCGCGCATCACGGTGGCCGGCGGCCTCATGGTGCTGGTGAACGTGGGCTTCCTGGTGGCGGGCATCATGCTGCTGGTCTTCTGCGCCAAACTCGAGAGTAGCGGCTGGGCCGACGCGCTGGAAGACACGGACTACGCAGACACGGCGGAGACGGCCACGAGCGCTGTGCAGATCCTGGGCATCGCTGCCATTGTGCTGGCTATACTGGGCGTCGTGGGTGCCATCGTGCAGAACCGTCTACTGCTGCTCATCTACTCGGTGGTCATGATCGCAGCCATGTCGGCCTTTGGTGTCATTGCTGGCACGGCGTTCACGTTCAGGAGCAAGATTGAGGACTGGGAGAGCACCGACTTCCCTGCTGAAGACCAGGAGACCACACTGGCGGAGACTTTCAATGAAGTCTACTGCTACGCGGAGGGCTACTACTACTGCAACGACGCCACGGCCGTGGAAGCCTTCGAGATCTTCTACCCCAATGCTTCAGACGCCATCACGAGCCTGCTGCCGGACACCACGGGCATCTTAACTATCTGTGACGAGTATGAGAGCACCATCGACGGGCTGGAGACGGTGTGCGACGCCTGTAACGCGTCTTCCACCTTTGAACAATACGAAAAGGTCCTGACGTGGGCCGAGTCCAAGTGCCCGCGCACGAACACGACGGGCGAGTGGTGTGCGAGCTTCCTGGCCTCGGGCACAGCTGGCGATGTGTATGACGGCTCGCCCTATGGCCAATGCCGCGAGATCTTCCTGGACGTGGCCATCGACTGGAGCGGGTCGCTGGCGATCATGGGGCTACTGGTAGCTCTTGCGGCCGCGGCCATCGTGGCGCTCTCATGCTTCGCGCGTCGCTCGAAGAGCAACGAGAACCTTCCGGACAAGGTGTAGACAAGCGAAGCACCTCGGCCACCAAGCGCCCAGCATTTACTTTCTGTGGCGCTTGACTTGCTAGGAATTGGTGTGATAACGTAACTCTTTCACATGTGGATGGTACCTCCGCCATGGCACGGGTACGGACGCCATTGCCGTCGTCATCTCCATACTAGTCCAGTGCTTGGTCTTGGAGTTTGCGGGCAAGTTCAAGTCTCGCAACGCGCTTGGAGTGTCGTTGGCAGTGACCACGTATTTTCGCCAGATTCGTGCAGTCCCCTCCTCCTCCTTTCCACTTGCAGCGCGCGGGAGGGCGGGGGACAGAACTCTGGTGGCCTGAACACTTCAGCCCGTTCGCCACGCGGTTGCATCCCGGGACTGCGCAATACCGTTTCTCACCGTGGCGGCCGCACCGCTGGCCTCGGTGCGAGAACGTTGTGCAGCCTGGAAACGTGCAGAGTGGGCGACTGGGCTTGGCATACCATTCAGGGCGCCGATCCTCCGGCATCTTCTCCATCATCTCAATGAAGGGGCGGCAGTTGCGCAGGTGTCGCCTGGCGTCCTCCGGAGCATGCTGGCCGTGCTTGGCAGGCTTGTTGCAGTGACGGCAGAGCGACGAACCAGCTCGTCGCTGCGGGTCCTTCTCTTCGGTGAGCCAGTGCCATACCGACGACGGAGGGTGGCCAGAAGCGCGAGCGACGCCAGATTTGCGGGAGGTGTTGCCAACGGCGTCGTACGTGGTGGCAGCGGCGGCGGAGGCGGCGCGCGCGCCGAGTTGGTGGTTGCATGCGTCGTCTTCAGCCATCGAAGCGAGCAGAGAACTCTTCGCCGCGTCCTGGTGCCTGCATCCTCGGAGGGTGACTTGTACTCGCTGGGTTCCACCCTTTGACTTGCCCAAAGTATGCGTTTCGAAATGCTCGAATCTCGGCCTCGGACACGAACTGTCATACGTTATTCAAGTCAAAGGGTCCGCGCTGCGGGATCCAGCGATTACAAAACCATAAATCCCCTTTTTTTTACAGAAAGGAATGGGAATTCAGTGGTTGATTGGTAACAGTCGAACGATTGGGCCGCAGCGCTTGTGGAGGTCAGTACCAGTCAGCAGGAAAGGCCGGAGTTGCTTCGTGCGGGTCGTGCAGCGGCGCTTGCGGAGCTCAGGAGGTTTCGCGGCGGCCAGGACGAGCAGCGCAGTGACTTGGTGTGCGTGAGGTCGAGCAAGTGAGCGAGCAGCTACGTATCGTATCGAAGCAGCATAGCAGCCATGGCGACGAGCGGCGAGTTCAAGCGGCTGGTGCTCAAGCAGTTCCCGGCCACGACGGAGGTGGAGACGGCGGAGAACACGTACTGGAAGAAGTTTCACGCACCACAGGAGCTGCGGCAGGTGGGCCCTGTGACGCACGTGGACGTGTCGCCCGTGGCGCCGCACCAAGTGGCCATCACGAGCTCCACGCGCATCCACCTCTACAGCACGGTCACGAACGAGATCACCAAGACCTTCAGTCGCTTCCGGGACGTGGTGTACTCTGGCAGCTTCCGCTCGGACGGCAAGCTACTGGTGGCCGGCGGCGAGGACGCGCAGGTGCAGGTGCTAGACATCGGCACGCGCGCTATCCTGCGCGCCTTTAAGGGCCACACGGGCGCCGTACGCAGCACCCGCTTCTCGCAAGACAATGTGCATGTGCTGTCATGTTCGGACGACAAGACGGCGCGCTACTGGGACCTGCCGACTGGCAAGCCGCTGGCGCTGCTGGGCGAGCACGGCGACTACGTGCGCTCGTCGGCCGCCAGTCCGTCGTCGCCGCACGTCTGGGCCACGGGCTCGTATGACCACACGGTGAAGCTCTGGGACCTGCGTGCTTCGGACCAGACTGTGTCCTCCAGCACTATGAGCCTGGACCATGGAGCTCCTGTAGAGGCTTGTATGGTCATGCCTGGAGGCAGTCTGCTACTCTCAGCCGGTGGCAATACGGTCAAGGTGTGGGACATTCTGAGCGGTGGACGCATGCTGCACTCGTTCTCGAGCCACCAGAAGACCATCACGAGTCTGGGCCTGGACGGATCGGGTACACGTCTACTGACAGGTTCGCTGGATGGCCACCTCAAGATCTACGACCTCAAGACGTACGAGCTGTCGCACGGCTTCAAGTACAAGAGCGGCGTGCTGAGCTTTGGTATGTCGCCGACGAACTCGCACCTGTTTGCTGGCACGGTGGACGGTACGTTGGCTGTACGTCGTCGTGCTGTGAAGAAGGCGGAGCTGCAGGATCTGTCGAGTCGTCAGGCCATCCTGCGTGGCGGGACCTACAAGTACTTCTTGCGTGGTAAGAACGCCAAGCCGCAGCCGTCGGACTTTACGGTGGCTACTGCCAGACACAAGCGTATTGCGCCGTACGACCGTGCCCTGCGGAAGTTCGACTACAAGAAGGCGCTGAACGAAGCACTGGACACGCGCTCGCCGCTCATTGTGGCCAGTATGCTGGAGGAGCTGCGTCTGCGTGTGGGGCTCAAGCGCGCGCTGTCGGGACGCGACGAGGAGTCGCTGGAGCCGCTGCTGGCCTTCCTGATCAAGTACGTGACGGACCCCAAGTACGCGTCGCTGCTGCTGCACGTGTGTACGCTGGTGTGCGACCTGTACGCGTCCAAGCTGAGCCAGTCCATGCTCATCGACAGCCTTTTTGTGAAGCTGCACGAGAAGCTGAACGAAGAGCTGCGTGTGCAGAAGCAGGTGCTGGGCGTTGTGGGCATGATGGACGCGGTCATGGCGGCCCAGACCAGCAGCGCTGTCACGGACGACGCAGAGGCCAGCACGTAGATTAGAAGGGAGGAAGACGAAGAGCCCTCGTCTGGCTTGGCGGTTATAGATGTGTTCCTCATTCCAGTCGGCTCCACTTCCCCTGCTTTGAGTTGCTTCACAACATTTCGTGTGGTGTCGTACCTGTAAGTTTTTTGCGAGATGTGAATCAGTTGAAAGCGTCCTCCTTCTGGGCACTACAATGGCAGTCAGTGAAGGCGGCTTTGCACGTCTGGTACCAAGATCCAATGACTCAAGATGGAGAAGAACATGAAAGGAGACCACGCGCCTCATGGCCCCCGCACACCAGCTGGATTTGCCCCCTTCTGCTCTCTTTCTCTCCTCTTTCTCCTCTTCCTGGCCACCCGCGACTCGCCGCTCGCCGCTCGTTGTTAGCTGCTTGCAGACTGCCAGTCGCTCGCGTCGTCCGCTGCTTCCCCCTCAGCCCGACGGCTCTGTGCGCCCTCCCTCCGTCTACCGTCCTTAACAACAAATCTATCTAGAAAGGGTGTGGATGACCTTGAGCACGTCCTGGAACTCGATGTTCTCCTGGACCTTCTTGGCCTGCATCTGGTTGTACGCGTTGGGCGCGATGGAGATCACGTCGCCGGCAATACCCCACTCCTCAGCTATAGCAAACAACAACCACGCAGCGTTCAGTTCTCAGTCTCTAGACCACCCGCACGCACTGAGAGGCATCGAGCAGAGATGCCCTCCTCTGCTGCTTGCCCTCTAGTAGTCTGCTGGGACGTACCGGCCACAATCTCCGCGACTTCCTTGTCGGACACGTTCAGTTTGGCCTTGAAGACGTCTGTGGCGATGGCACTGTGGCTGCGGCTAATGGCGGTCAGGATAAAGGTGCGCACCGACGCGAGGAAGCCCGGCACCGAGGTGGCGAACGTCACGTCCTCCTTCCAGAAGTCCTCAAACAGGCACGACTGCAGCTCGAAGCCCATGCGCAGCACGTCCGCCACGTTCGTGTCCTGCAACGCACCAAACACAAGCGTTAGAGTACTCTCCAGCGATGTCTACCACAATCCACAGCCTTCAACGGTCATACGGTTGGCTTGCGAACATACCTCGCGGATGCTCTCGGGCACCATGGCGGAGGCACCAGCGAAGAAGGTGGAGGGCATGGCCATGATGGCCTTGACCAGCACCTTGGCCACCTTGTCGGCGTCCATCTGGGCCGGGTAGACCTGGTAGAGCTTGAGCAGCGCTAGGTCGGCGTCGATGTCCACACTCGAGCCCTGCACCTGCTCCTCCAGGTACGTCTCCAGCGTCTTCACCACCGCCGGGTCGCAGAGACCGGCGCCATTTTGCGCCGCCTGTAGCTGCTGCTGCGTGGCCGACGGGCTGGCCGCCGTCGCGAAGTCCTCGGTCGTCTGCTGCTGGAAGGCCGGCATCTTGCTCTCTCGCTTGGGTGCTCTGGGCTGCGCTTGCTTGGTTCTTCCGTCACGCTTGCTCCCCCAACGGGCCGCAGGCACCAATCCGCTGGTTCCTGGTGGACGCCCCGTCAGCCAGCATACCCTCCTCAAGCTGATGACTCCAATCGCGGTCACGGTCGGCTGGATAGGTCGGGTATCGGTTGTTGGTGCTGATGCGTTTGCGAAAGGCACGATCGCGTTATGTTGCTCTTGCTGAGGCGCTGATGTGTCAAACGACTTGGGCGGGGTATTGAATCGCGCAGTACTTGCGGCTGGCTAATCTTGGAATCGAGCCAAGAGGCGCAGCCCGAAGCTGGACAGCAAGTACTCCATGTCTGTTGCACTGGATCTCGTGGCACGTTCGGCTTCTTCTTCCTGCCGGAGGAGGCCAGCTTCTCCTTCTAGCGGTGGGGATGCAAGTCCACGAGCACGTGCCTGATGGTCGCACGGAGTCGCAGCAGCAGCCAGCGAAGTCGAGACGCACGAAGTCGCTGCTGCGCTCGCCGACAGTCCACGCACCGACGCACTCGCGAGTGCACTCGAACCAGCACGACGATCAGTGCCACCCGGTGCACAGTACTCCGCGAGCCATGCAGTACCCCGCTCAAGGCGACGCGACACCGCCACCTGCATCCACAAGAGATGGAGCTCCGGATCAAGAGCAGCGCGCCAAGCGCGTGGTGCTACGCCGCTGCGACGACCTGCACATCCGCACGGGCGGCTTCCAGCGCATCGAGGAGGCCGCGCACCGGCGGCCGCGAGACCTGCGTCGCCAGCACCAGCACCAGCAGCACCAGCGTCCAACTTCTGGCCGTGGATCACCGGAAGATTCGGCCACGTCAGCACCTTCGTCGGCTTGAAGCGGTACCGTGCCACCGTTTGGCTATCACTGAATCCCCACGAGATGCCATCACTTGCTGCTAACGGATCTTCTCAGCCACTCGTAGTCGACTTCCCACCTGGATGGCCGCTATTCAATTCATTCCCAGTTTTGTGCGCTACTACCGACCCATTCCTGCGTCTCCACACCCACGCACGTCGCAAGATCTCTTCTCTCCACCCCCTCCTTCATTTCCCAAACTCTTCTCTCGATGGGAGATTGACCGGTGTGGTGGGAGCGATCGATCAAGCAGCACGTAGGGAAGGCATGGACCCCGGCCTCTCAAGATCACGAGAGCTTCGCTCGCTCTGGGCAGATCAAGGACAAGTCGGGGTCCCAGTAGGAAGAGCATTGCACGATAAAGACATGCTCGTGCCGCGGGAGAACCAACCACAGCATCAAGAACAAAAACGTCTTCTCGTTCTCCCCACTGCAGCCTGACGCTTGACCGCGACGTGGACTGTGCGTGCAGAATCGACTTGAAGAACGAGCACCTGGTCACTCGGGCTCCTGGAGTCCGGGTGGCTGGAGACGCCTACTCCGCGGTGGTTCGTTGCGCGTGAGCTTGCTCACGCTTTCATCTCAAGCACTCTGGGGGAAACAGCGTGTGAACGCTGTGCAGTTGGTGTGAGGTTCGTTTCTGTAGATGACTCGATGTCCCTAGCCGTGGTGTTGTCGAGTGGTCTTGCGCACGCAACAGCCGCAGCCGCTTCGCTCGCGCTGGCGTTTGCCGGCATCGTAAGTGCCTTTCGCTTTATTCCGTGCGGGACGCAAACGGCCGCGCAGCACGTTTCCGATGTGCTTGCCCGTTTCGATGGACGTCATGCCGTGCATGACGGAGATACGCGTGCTGTCCTGAGCTTTCGCCTCCGCCGCCCTCTACTCGTTGCGCGCGCACATTGCAGCAAACTCTCCCGCCCGAGCACGGAAGAAGCGACTGCATTACAGATCCTGTGCCCCCTGAAACTCGGAGGCGAGACGAAGCTCAGGGAGGAAGGCGTCCAGCTCGAAGCCGCTCCCCAGCACGTCGCGCGCAGGGTTAAAGCGCTTCTCGAAGAGCACGGACAGCAGACACGCCACCACGACCTCGCCGTCCGAGCAGGACCTCCGGCAGACCTTGCATGCGCTGGCGTCGGCCGCAGCCTCCCGCCTTGCCGGCGAAGTGGCACCCCAGCGGACACGAGAGCTGGGCCCTGTCGCCGAGCTCGAGCGGACCAGGCGGGACCTTCGTATCTCATGGGTCGAGGCGTTGTTTGACATCTCGAAATTTGTTTGCGAGAAAGCCTGCGCCCCATACAAAGAGCAAGTGAAGCCGCGGAACAGGTGGAGGCTTCTTTTCCTGAGCGGTAGATCGGCCTGTCTACATCCTTCCCATTGCGAGATCAGACGACGGAGGAGCCGAGTCGAGCCGAGCCTTGCCATGAAGGCCAGGAAGATGGATGCGGCGGCGGACGCGGACGGCGAGGTGGAGGTGGAGGTGGAGGTGGATGCGGACGTGGACGCGGAGGAGCGCCTGCGCAACGTGACGCTGGGCATGAAGCGACAGGCGGACGAGCTGCTGCTGGCGGACGAGCTGGACCGCGCGTTGCAGTTATACCGCGAGCTGCTCATGCACCTGACGCGCTCGCAGGTGACGCTGCTGCAGCAGAGAGAGCTGGTCGTCTCCTGCCGCATGAACGTGCTGGCGGCGCTCAGCAAGGCACAGCGCTGGAGCGATGTCGTGTCGGAAGCCACGGAGACGCTGCGCGTGTTTGCTGAGCTGCAGACGGCGGCAAAGAAGCAGGACGCGGCGGACAGTGCTACGCCTCAAGGTGCCGAGGAGATGCTTGCAGCCCAAGTGCTCGCGCGCGCGTACTACTTCCGCGGACACGCGTATCTGCGTCTGGGCACGTTTGCACCAGCGGAACAAGATCTCCGTCGCGCGCTGACTTTATCCCCCGAGGACGAGGCACTGCAAGAGGACTGGAAGGAGTTGCAAGCGTGTTTGCAGTCGGAACAGAAGGTGCGGCAGTTCTTGGCGACATCCATGAAGTACTTCCAGACGGGCAAGTACACGGCTGCCGTGGACTGCTGTCTGAATGCGTTGCGTGAGAGTCAAGCGCTCCAGAAGACGGAGGTCACGGGACTGATCCACGGCAATCTGGCAGCCATTTACGTGAAGGCCAAGGACGACACCAAGGCCATTGAGCACTACAAACGCACGTTGTTACTCACTCGCCGCAGCGAGGACCCCACGACTGCGCAGAACGAGCGGGTGTACGATATCCTGGACAGTCTGGCCGGCTGCTACTCGCGTAAGCGGGACTACAGCTCAGCGCTGTCGGTGGTGCAGGACCAAATGAAGATGCTGCCGCTCTGTCCGGGACGCAAAGATCGTGAGGCTATGATGCATCTGAACGGCGGTCGTGTGTGCTACACGTTGGGCAAGTTTGCGGCGGCGGAGACGTATTTTGAGCAAGCGCACAATGCCGCCATGAAAGAGACGGCCAGCCAGCTGGACGTGGCGCTCAACAGCGCTTTATGGCTCAGCAAGGCGTGCGTCAAGACTGGCAAGCTGGAAAAGGCCATGGAGACGCTGGATACCGCCATCCCAGTGGCTGAACACGAGACCGGCGAGGCTGGCGTGAGTGCTGAGAGGCTGGAGAAGCTCTTGTTAGCTAGAGTAGAGCTGCTCGACCCTGAAGAAGCGGCTCCAGACTCCTCTGAGAGTTCGTCTCCTGCCGCGAGTCCTGAGCGGGAAGCCCAATTGTGGCACACACTGGAGTACTTTGCAACCAAGCGACAGATCTGCGGCCACCTACGTGCCGCGGAGGCACTGGTGGGGATGCTGAAGGCCAAGGATGAAGGTGCAGAGAGTGCTGAAACCCGCGCGGAAATGTTGCGTGCGCTGGAGGTGGTGGCTGACGTCAATATTGGGAAGTTGTCCACCTCGGAGGCTTCGATCATGATGAAGCTGGTGCTGTGTAAAGTGGATTTGGTGCTGGGCTACGACTCCATGGGTGTTCAAGAGGCGAAGGCTCTCCTGGTGAAGACTCTGAGTGGACTTGAGCTTCCTGGCGGCTCCAATCCATCAAGTCGAAAGGAGTTGCTAGGTATTGCTTTCCGCAGACTGGTCGCGATTTCCAACTCGGAAGAGGGCGATGAATCCGACGAAGAGACTCGGGAGTTCCTCGAGGAAGCGGTGGAGTTTCTCCAGGAAGGCCAAGATGAAGATGAAGCGCTGCTGAGCGTGCTATTGCCCAAGGTCGGACGCTGGAAGGCCGAACAAGGTGACACGCTCGCTGCTGAGAAGGTGATGGAGGAGTGTGTGGGTCTGCTGCGTCGTGTCCATGGGGCTGAGAGCGACCGCGTGTGCGAGGCGCTGGTGGGTCTGTGTGTGCTGCAGCTGAAGCTGGGCAAGACCGAGGAGGCCAGAGCGACGATGACGCAGATCGAGGCGTTTCCTAAGTCCCAGCAGATGAGCGAATTGTCTGTCATCAAGGACCGACTGCGTGCTGCGTCCGAGGACAAGAAGAAGAAGTTGTCAAGGGTCGAGACATCGAGCGAAGAGTCGCTGCTGCTGGAGAAGAAGCGGTCGGCTGCGGGGAGAAATGGTGGTAGCACCAGCCAGAGTGCGCGTCCGTTGTGGGCTCGCTGGTGTGGCGCGCTGTTCGCATGCGTGGTGGCCATTGGCATTATCATGCTGTGTGCGTAGACAAGAATCTTCATCCCAGACACCAAGTATCCCTCGGCGAGATGCGAACACGAAGGTAGGAACAAGTGTAGGATAGGACAACGAAGTGGGGTGACCGCGTTGCAATTGGAGGGCTGCCGTAGGCACCCACCGAGCAGCCAAACAGCAACCAAATGGGCCGGGAACCATGCGTATTCTGCGTGGGTTACTACTTCGCCTCGCTGTTCTTCGCCTCCTGGTCGCATTCCTCTTCCTGTTCCTCTTCCTGTTCGCTGTCGTCGTTCTCGCTGTCATCTTCGTCTTCTTCCTCTTCCGAGTCGTCCTCGTCACCCTCGTCTTCCGAATCCTGCTCGACCTCTAAACAACACAGCGACCACCGCATACCGAGTCAGAACGACAACTACGCGCTGCAAACGGGTCGCGTGATGCATAGAGCAGTCATTCAGCAGCATGCACTCACCCAAGGCTTTCTGCTGCTTCATGGCGGCCAAGAGGTCTTCCACGAGGCGGTTGCTCGGCTCCACCTCCAGAACTGGTATCGACACGCATGCACAACAGCCACGCATGCCTCCTCATCAGCCCGCAGCGGCCCCAACACCCTCGCTCTCTGTTCAGCTGCATCCGCCACACAAGCAGTGATCTCACTCTCTAGCGCCACGCGCTCGGCTGCATCAGCCTCTTGTTCCTGGACGTGCTTGAGGAAAGCCGTGAGCAGACTCACTGGGGCCTTCCCAGGCGCCCAGGCGCCGTCCACCTGCTCGTCCCACACCTTGTCCACGCACTCGGGTGGGCGTGTAGTCTCCACATGAACCCCCTTGGCCTCTAGCGCCGGCGACATGCTGCGCGGCGTCAAGCAGGCAAATGGAGCTGTTCGGGGAATCGTGTCCCTCGCGCCTTTTCGCGCCCCTTCACTATTCAAGGCGCATCCGGTTTATTTAGGTGACTACCGGGAAGTCCGCATCTGTCAAGCCAACCGAGGTGCCAGATAATGTGGGGGCCAGCCTATCAACTACTCGTGTCTAAGAAGGGATATATCGAGGCGCTGCCAGTTTAGTTTCCAAGCGCGAGGATGAATACGCGCTCGGAGAAGGCGAAGCAGGAAGCACGCGTGAAGACGGAGGCCGCGGCGGTGAAGGAGGAAGAAGGCGATGCCCAACACGACCAGAAAGTGAAGGAGGAGAAGGCGGGCATTCCCGCTGTGAAGACGGAGGCTGGCAGTGACGCTATGAAGCAGGAGGGCGATGTGAAGCAGGAAGACGGCGCGGAGGACACGAAGCTGGGTGTGAAGGAGGAGGCGGCTGACGCTGACGTGAAGGAGGAGAACGTAGACACTGGCGTGAAGGACGAGGCTGTGACGAGTGTAAAGGACGAGGACATAAAGGAAGATGCCGCTGAGCAAGACGTGAAGCTCGACGTCCGCGCGAACAGCAAGGGGGAGGTGAAAAACGGATCCATCGTTGCCAGACACAGCGAGAAGAAAGAGGAGGAGGACCGCTCACACATCCGCCGTAAGGCTGTGCAATGCGGTGTGGTGCAGCGCGACACGATCGACTGGAACGTGGCAGAGGGCGGCGAGGTGGAGAGCGGTCAGTTGGTGGCAACCGCGGGGTTGCTGGAGCAAGGCACGCTGCAGCGGTTGACGGCACCGTGCAATGGCCGCCTGTACATTCTGAGCCAGGAGCAGGTGGATGAGCTGCAGGCAGTCAAGAAGAGCGAAGAGGAAAACCAGGGAGGAAAGACGGAGGCTGCGGATAAGGATGAGTCGGTGACGGTGGCGTTCGTGGAGTACTGCATCCATCCAGTTCGCAACGGACGGACGTGTTTGATGTGTTTGGCTGTCGTGGACGATAACGATGAAGCCGAGGGCATGGAGAGCGTGAACGTGGTTTCTCACGGCCAAGTCATCCGCCTCAACATGGAGGAAGCGAGTACGTGGCGCTTGCAGGCAAGTGTGCAGATAGGCCTTTTGGTGCTGGTACTGACGGGTGCTGTGCTGCTTGTTGGGCAGAAAAATTCGACTCGGACAACATCCGCCGGCAGCTAGGCGCGAAGAAACTGTCGCTGGTGCTGGATCTGGACCACACGCTGCTCCACGCCGTGCGTGTCGACGACGTCGTGGGCGAAATCCCCAAGACAGGTGCGTTCCTTTGTGCAACTACGCGCACTTTCTTGACCGGGTATGCAGGTCATCTGACTTCAGTTTGTGTGGCGGACCTCACACCATGCGCTCAGACGACACGCACTTCTTCTTCATCCCGGGCCTCGCACAGCAGCACGTGGTGAAGCTCCGACCGGGCTTAACCGAGTTCTTGACGGAGCTCTCGGCACTCTATGACCTCTTCATCTACACACACGGCACGCGACTGTACGCAGAGCAGATCGCGAAGATCATCGACCCGGACGAGTCGTACTTCCACAACCGCATCGTGGCGCGCACGGACACACCCGACATGCTGCACAAGTCGCTCAAGCTACTGTTTCCGTCGTGTGACGACTCGATGATCCTAGTGCTGGACGACCGCATCGATGTATGGAAGGAGAACGAGGGCAATGTGTTCCTGATCGAACCGTACCACTACTTCAAGTGCACTGCCGAGATCAATAACGCGTCGGGCCAAGGCGTAGGAGGTGCCGACGAGGAGGAGTCTGCGGATGACACACATCTCCAGCAGACGATGAACGTGCTCAAGGTATGCATTAGTCTGGGCTGTGGGTCAATTGCTCGCCGGTGGATGTGCACTGGCAACCAAATGAAATGCGTGCAGGATACTGACAGAAAGCCGTTGCCCGTGTACTTTAGTATGTGCACGAGGGTTTTTACAAAGGTCACGAGATGGGGATGAAGGGCACGACGGCGGAGGAGCAGATGACTGGCAACGGACGCGATGTCAAGGTGATTCTAAGCGAGGTGAGTTCGTGTGATAGAAGCTATCGTAGCTGGATTTCGGATTGGTCATCTTTTGGCCAGCACGACTGCGGTACTACGCCAACTGTATATTCACGTGTCCGTCTGTATCTGCTGTCAATCCGTGCTTCATCTCCAGCGAAAACGGTCGATCTTGCGGGGATGCCGCATTGTTTTCAGTGGCGTGTTCCCCATTGCTAGCGCTCGGAGCCACGAGTCGCACTATCTGTGGCGTCTGGCGGTCGACTTGGGCGCGGTGCCTAGTATGGTGATGAAGGGCTTCCCGCTGACGCACCTTGTGATCCATCCAGAGCGCCTGGGGACGCAGAAGCACGTGCAGGTGCGTGCGTGCGTGTTTGGATTGGCGCCAAAGTGTATTGTGGTGCATTGTTGCCAACCTCTTTTTGTTTTTCAAGGGGTGACTAGGAGTGGACACTGATATTGGGTTCTTGATCTTATGGTTGCAGGCGAAGGCCATTCCTGGGGTGCTCGTGGTGACGCCAGACTGGATCCTTAAGTGTGCTCGCTCATGGTCGCGCGTCCCCGAGCAAGAGTTCCTAGCAGACGAGTGGAAAGCCAAACACACGAGCCAAAAGCCTGTGGAAGTGACAGAAAGGGCTGATGCCGCATCTGGTGCATCCAGCGCCAAGACTGAAGAAAGTGCTCCAGTTGTGGGCGACGCCACTGCTGCACCAGCGAGTGGGGCCGAGGCTGCAGTGGCGAGCGATGCTAGCACGGATGCGGCCGTGATTGGGCCATCGCCACCTCTTAGTTCTGCTGCAGCCGAGGCGAAGTCCGTGACTAGCATTCTAGTGAAGCGAGGGCCGGGTGACGCAAAGAAGGGCAAGCAGGTCACTTTTGCCCAGGTCATCGACGACTCTGGTAATGCTGGCGGGACCACGGATGGCCCCACTGAGGAAAGAACACAAAAAGTGACGAGCATCAACGGCATGAGAAAACGGATGAGAGCCAAGAGGCAGGCAGACGTGTCTGCCCGCCCCCGTGCTTTTGCAACAGCGCCGGTGGCGACAGGTGTGGTGGCGACCGGAGGCACGTTCGACTTCCTGTCAAAGATCCGTGCGACAAGGCGGGAAACGCCGACCAGTATCGCGAAACCCAAGAAGACCGTGGAAGTCACGAAGAAGGCTCCGGTGCCACCGCCTAAGGTACACTATCTTCCGTTTCTGCTGCTGGCAGTCCACTGATCCCAGAACTGGTTGATGCTGTATTGTTGTTTGCTATGATCGTTTACTAACTATCGCTACTTGTGTGTTTGTCTGTCATTTGCAGGATGTTGATGACGCCTTCCTGCGCCTCATCGAGGCGGAAGAGCGCGAAAACGAGCTGGAGCAAAAGCGCAAGCGCTCGTCGGAGAGTGTGAAGGACATGCTTTCTTTGCGCCGGGAAAAGAAAGAGGGCCGCGCCGCTGCAGCAATAAGCTCGAAGGATCAGAAGGGTAAGCGCTTCCTTGGACCCGACGCGAATGCTGCAAAGCTCGGTGAGAAGCGGGCCCGATTAACGTCGACAGGACCGTCGGAAGCCAGTGGTCCAGTGGCGAAGAAAGTCAACGAGGAAGATGACGATGACGATGACGATATGGTGCGTGATGCGCGTCCACAGCGGTGGTGTGGCGTTGGCGTTGGGGGTCTGGTTGTGACTGATTTATACGCGTGCTTGTGCCATCCCACCCACTAGCTGGACGACCTAGAAGCCGATATCCTCGACGATTTCTGATGGACGCACGCCTTGTCGATGATTTCCTCGTGCTTTGTCTTCCAACTCACGGGTACCGAAATGGCGGTGTTGGGAAGCGTAAGAAGCAAGCAAGCCCCAAAGCCACCCTTCGTGTGGACTTCGCACCGGCCTGCATCGCCATCTATGTGTGCACCCTGTACGTTCGCCTTGCCTCCACCTGTACCTCTGTTTTATTAACTGTGCGGTTTGATCAGGCTGAGGGCGTCTGACAACCACCGAATACGATATCCGTGGAAAAGGATATTTGGGATTGTGTTCGAGCTGTACTCAGAACTAACGACCCAGAAGTCTATCCGCTACAGGTTGGATGTCGTGGTAGATCGTGGACCAACCAATCCTTTCGTCGGTGTGTTACGAATCTCGTGAACAACAACTACGTAGGGAGACTCGGCGGCGTACAGATTACGTCTCTCGCTCGCAACATGTCCAAGAGCAAGATTGGCGACAACACCCGGGACATGTACCACCCAACACATGTGTATTCTGCCGCGAGTCAAGATGCCGCCGCTACCACCACTGCTTGTCGTGTTGATCATGCTGGGGTCTTACCCGGACCTCGCTTTCCCGTCGCATTTGGCAGACTTGATCTCGACGTTTCTGGAAAGTGCGATAGAGGTATCACTGGCCCAAGCCTGTGACTTCCGCCCGGAGAGGCTGTTGGACCGCATCTATGGCAGCAGAACTCAAGGCGTTGAAGATAGTGCAGAGCAAGTTGTTGCACCAGGGCTGTGCGTGCTTCTCCAAAGTGTTCGTTTCCTCTGCCAAGCTTCCTTCAATCCGACACGCACCGCATGCAGTTTCAGTTCCGTGAATCTCTTATGAAGACCGTGGAGTGTCGCGACAAGAACATATTGGAGTGGCTTTTGGCGCAGTTCAGCGAGTGAGCCATCCTGCGAAAGGTGGTGGAGAATACGGCAGGTCTGGGCGAGTTGCGTTTTCTGGAATTGTTCCTCAAGTGAATAAGTGGAGCGCAAGTGTAGCTGGTGACGGTCACCAAGTGAAATGGAGAGGTTGCAATGTGTCAGAGGCTGCCAGGAACGGGCACAGCAATGCTGTCTGGCGTCTTCGCCAAATGGACAGTGGAGGACGTGACTTGGAGAAACCCACGCACGGTACTGTGCAGAATGGGGACATCCTGTTTATGGAGTGATTACTTCACAACGACTACGAGCTTCAGATACGCCGGGCACCAGCAATGAGTGACGTAGCGTGCGACGTTGATCTGGACGTTAGCAAGTGCATGTGTCGGCACGGCTTTACCGAGCGTGCTGATACCGCGATAGAATTTGCAGCGCTCACTGGTGATCTCGAAGTTGCAGAGTGGCTCGACGATCGCGATCTGGTTGAGCCTGACCGTTTTCGCGGAGTCCATATGGCGGCGGCGATGACGACGCTGTACCTGAGACAGCGATGGATACAGCGGCGAGCAATGGCCATTTCAAGACGGCGAAGCACCTTCACGAACTGGGGGATCGATCGACGCTACGAACAGCTGACGTAGACGTAAGCCAAAGCACAAATGAAAGCAGGCGCTCGGTGACCAGCTAGGAGGCACCTGCACTGGGGTGGGCGCAAAGTGCAGCCCTGTGGCGATGGATAGCTCTGCTGACCAGGGGAGATCGGATATGGTGCAGTGATTTCACAACAGTCGATTGGAGAGATGCATTGCGAAGGCCATGGATAATGCAGCGTGGTGTAAACATCTGGGCGTGATGAAGTGGTTGCGCGATAATCGGGCTGAAGGATGCTCAAGTGCGGCGATGGATGGCACAGCTGGGTGAGACCACTTGCAGGCTGCGGAATATCTGCACTCAAACCTCTCGGGAGGCTGCACAGTCAGAAGCATGGGCAAGGCAGCCGTGAACCAACATTTTGAGGTGTTCTTGTTTCTGCACTCTCACTGTGGCTGCGTGCGAGTGGGTGGCAACATTGAAGACAACCAGGGAGTCCTCCCAGACTCTGCTCATGGGCGAGAGCAAAGCGTGCTATCCCCACTTCGAACGGCCACATCTAGTTGGTGCCTGTCGTCGCGCTCTTCTCTTTACTGCATGGCCAGTCCAAGAAAGTAGGTATCCGTGGCAGTTGATTGCCACGAGCATTTTATCTGTCCTTGTCATCACTGCTTGCTCGGAGTTCGCTCGCCCGAAGATCTCACTCAACCAAAAGCTGTGCCTGCAATATGCGCCTGGGCATCTCACAGAACTACAACCACAGAAGCAAGGACTAGCTGGTACTCCGTTTTGGCCTCAAACAACTGTAAACTGCAAAACCTCACGATCCAGGCACTGGTGTGGACGCACAGATGACAGATTTGACCGAGCCATTCTCCACGCCAACACAAGTTGCAGTTCTTTCTTCGTGATGGGGAGAACTGCTAGCAAGCACTTCGAGCCCATGGCACGATGGAGCAAGCCTTGAAGTATTGCAAGGGAATGGAAGTCTGGCTTCGTGCAAA
>JAADYK010000409.1:0-21133 GCA_023338225.1 Halophytophthora batemanensis
CTGCTGAACGGTCTATCGATGGTGAACCTAATTATCGCGGCGGGTATCGCGGTAGAGTTCTGTGGCCACTACGTGCGCATGTTTGCCAAGGCGCGTGGCACTGGCGACGAACGCGCGAAGGATGCGTTGCGCCGCGTGCTCTTGTCGGTGCTCTTCGGCATCACGATCACCAAGGTGGTGGGTCTGAGCGTACTGACGCTGGCCGATTCGCGTGTGTTCAAGAAGTACTACTTCCGCATGTACATGATGGTGGTGCTGTGCGGTCTGCTGACTGGCATGGTGCTGCTGCCCGTGTTGCTGAGTACGATTGTGGACGTGCGGGATTTCTTCTGGCGCAAGCGTTCGGAGAAGAGCGAGACGCCGTCCGCACCCGTCACGCGCGTGGATTAAGGTGGTGTCCTGCCTGCATCTCGAGTGTACAAATGCCCAGGTTGGTTTGACCTGGTACCACAACGGCTCTGAGTCGAAGCAACCAACAGCATGAGGGGCAGTGCTGACGCGAGACTAGAGCGCGAGGGTAAGCATAACTACGCCGTAGTACACAACGTAATAGTTACTTTCTTGCATGCTGTAGCTCTCGCCTCAATGTGCATGTGCCCCACTACGTGTATTGTCTAGTTCCCAAAGGAAGCAAAGGCTCATGATGAGCTTGCGTGAGGTTTGGGCACGAAGCAGGCGTTTGTATGCTTGCGTGTGCAGCCTCTACTTGGCATTGTTCACGGCGAGCACCTCGGGAAACTCAGTGACCCGCGTGTCAAAATTTCCCTCCAGGAAAGCCGCCGTAAGCTCCCCCACAGTTTGTAGCGCGTAGAAGGGGTTGATCTTGCCAGCGGACTTCATCAACTTGTTGAGCGTGGGGGAAAATATCGGCATATCCGAGAAGTTGATGTGTCGTGCTCCACGTAGCCACGTGAGTCGCGACTGCTTGTGAGTACACCCGTTGGCATGGCGCTCCGTACTCTTGGCATTGTCCTGCCAGTTGAGGAAATGCTCTGACATGAGGTGCAGGACAGGCACGCGTGGCCCCAGACCGTCACGCACGACGTCGTCGAGCGGCTCCATCCATGAATCCAGTAGTACCGCACGCCGGAAGCGCTCGTCCTTGTGCGCCACACTGAGAGCCGTAGCGGCGCCGAACGAGTGGCCGACAAGGCTTACATCACCTAGATTACTTCGTTCGAAGACGCTGCCAACGTCCTTGTCCTGGGTGATGGCGTCTAGCACGGAAAGCACCTCCCCCACACGTTGCTGTAGCTGGCCATTGCGGAAGCGGAAGCCAGCTCCGTCGATATTGTCGCGAACCTCGGGTGAAATTTGCTGATAATAGTCGATTCGCCCTGGCGCCGGACTGCAGACGCAGGCCGAGCCGTCGCAATGGTTGGGCACTACCACCACGTATCCGTGGCTCGCGAGCTGCTGGTTCACGTACGAATACATCTCTAGCGAGCCTGCAAGCCCATGGCTGAAGATCACCACGGGCCAACCCTCCGTTGAGTCTGGCGGGAAACCCACAGGCGCGTTTTCCAGCGCCGCCAGCTTCGCGTTGGACATGTTATGGAAGAGCCACGCCGGCATCTCCGTGGAGACGCCCATACCTGACATGAGGTGGTGGCCGTGATGCGCGTACCGCGCGGGCTTGAGCTTACTCTCTCTGGGTGGATCTTTAGCCGATGGATAGAATACACGACACTCGACGCCACCGTAGCGCGCCGTGCGGCAGCCGATAGTCTGGTAGGCGCCATGGAGCCGCGAGAAGTCTGGCCACGGGAATAACAGCGATGCTGTCCAGGCCACTACCACGCCCACATACGCCACAGCGTCCATTAAGCTCGCTACACTCCACGAAGGAGACGAAGCCCCGGGCGCTGGCATGAGCACAAGACTGGTGACATGAGTAGCCAGCGCGATGTACAGCGTCGTCATCTCGCGGCGGCGCGAATGAAGCACGAGAAGCACCAGCACACCAGCACCAAGAGCCCATTCTATCGGCTGAATCCACTCGATGCGCTTATCTGCAAGACTGGCAACGAGCTGCGCCGTGGTTGCGAGCAGCAGCGCTTGCTCCAGGACCTGCCGCTCGCGCATGTTGCGGCGCCTGAGCCTCTGCAGTCTGTGGCGACGGCGAGTGTTGTGTCAACAGTCTCGCCTTTGCAAACTCCAAGCCTGCCAGGGAGGTGAAAGGAGAGCATGATTGGTCGAAACTCCTTTCCCGTGGACTAGTAGGACCAATCACACGCGTTTCAGCTCTTGAGGCCCTGCCGGGTCAAGTCAAAGGAAGCTCGAGGCTCGAAGCTCGAGGCTCAAGACGATGGGCGCGTCGCTGTCGTTCCCGGCGGCGCTAGCGCTGACCAGGCGTGCGCCCATGACCGCAGAGCGGAGGAAGCGCATGCAACGTCTGGTCGCAGCAGCACTGCTTCTGGTCGCGTATGCGCGGAACACTGGGCGCCGAGCCTTCCAGCATCACGCTCTACTGCAGCTGGACGAAGCCCGAGAAGCCGGCATCTCCACGGCGCTCAAGTACACGTTTGTGGCGCAGCTCATCACTGGGTCAGAGTATCTGCTGTGCTTAGTGAAGCCCTTGCTCGTGGCGCGGATCGGGCGCCTATTGGTTTGGAAAGGCGGCGACACGTGCGTGAACTGCAGCTATGGACCGAATGAGCGCAACACCGTTGATCTCTACGGCGTGGACCAAGAACACTCCAGCGCCAAACCCGTGCTGGTGTTTGTGCACGGTGGGGCGTGGGCATTTGGTCACAAATGGCAGTACGGCTTGGTCGGGGAGTATCTTGCCGCGCAAGGTTTCCTCGTCGCTGTGATAAACTACCGCACGTATCCCACCGGCTCCGTCATGGATATGGTCGAGGATGTTGAGAGCGCGGTACGTCGTTGTAACCTCGCGGGTTGTCTCTCTTCTGGGAATACGGATTAACATGCGTGCTGTCTGCAGGTCTTCTGGGTTGCTACGAATTGTCACTCTCACGGCGGAGATAAAAGCCGGATTTTCTTGAGCGGCCATTCATCTGGTACATGCAGTGATCCCGCAGGCACCTTACCGACGATCACTACCGTCGTCTTGCTCACTTTAATTGCTCGTGTGGTGGTGTAAATACAGGAGGACACGTGGGTGCGCTTGCGCTCATCAATTCGGCTCTTCGCCTTGCTTCCACGGACTCCACGGTAGGGTTCCTCCATCAGCGACGCTAATGCTGCATTTTTCGAATACCGAGGCATGCTTTGTGGTCTTTGGTGCTTTTAGCAGGCGGTAGAAGAGGAGATTGTGAACTACGTGAAAGGATTCATCGGTCTGTCGGCGCCTTACGACATCGCAGACCACTACGTCTTCGAGAGCGAGCGCGTTGTTGGCCCTTTCAACGGTATGAGTAGTAGTTCTTCTCCAGACCGCCCTTTCTTGCGTTGTATTGTGCTCATAGTAACTAACTTAGGACTGCAGGGGTCCACGAGATTTCGTCCATGAAGCCTGCAATGCTAGGAACGAACAACTTCAAGAAGTACAGCCCGACCGCTCTTGTCACAAGAGCCAAGGACCAAGGTACGCAGTCTGGAGTGTACGCAGAGATCTGCTCGGTCAACTAACATATCTGCGAACTGTGCCAAGTATTCTCCCTCCCGCCGTTCTTCCTTCTACACGGGGAAGATGATCAGGTTGTACCTCCAAGTTCGTCGGAGAAGCTTGCTGCCTCACTGGTATGCAACACTCCTCTCTTTCACTCTTCTTCGTTCGTGCTGAATAGTTCGTACGAGTAACGTTGGGGTGCGTTTCTGCGGATGCAATTGTCTGTGGTAGCAACAAGCGGGACAAGCTGCCGTGTACTACAAGATCCCCAACTGCACGCACGAAGGGATGATCTTCGC
Organism: Halophytophthora batemanensis; assembly: GCA_023338225.1. Lineage (NCBI taxonomy): Eukaryota > Oomycota > Peronosporomycetes > Peronosporales > Peronosporaceae > Halophytophthora > Halophytophthora batemanensis. Next base: position 3,874 of record JAADYK010000409.1, read on the forward strand.
CACTATGGGGGATGACGTCGAATGCCGCGAAGAAGTCGTCGAGCTGATGAAGCACATTATCCGCGACGACACCCACGCGCTCACAGGCTCTCTGTCCAAGACCACGACGTCTCCTCTTACCCCACCGTCCACCATGAGCAAGTTGTGAATGCGTTCGGAGCTGGTAACACGACAAACTCCATTAAATACCTAGCGTGCCTCCCCCCACCTGTGCCATCTCTTTAGCTTACTGCAAATACTCCTCATACCCGTCAAGTCCCGTGGAGTAGAGCTCGTGGCCGATGGCCTGGTCGCGCCGTTTCTCCTGCTGCTTTTGGACTTTCCGCTGCGCGCGCGAGGGCATGCCGTGCTGTTGCTGCTTGCGTTTGCGTGCCAGACGATCTTGTAGACGCTGCGCGTCACTCCGTCCGTCTGGCGCCGCTCTCGACTGCTGTTCGTCGTGCGCAGGAAAGTGCGTCACCCGTGCCAGTTTCGCAGTGGCCTGGACGCCGACTCCCGCACGGTCCGTCTTGAAGGTGGTAGCCACTGGCGTCACTCTGCCATCGCCACTGGGGCCGAGGCCGCCGTTCTCCTGCCAGCCCATGGTTTTCAGCATCTGATAGCCCCGGTTTGACTCGGGCAGCCACACTGTCGGGTCGGAAGCAGTTCAAGCAGCACACAAGCGCCAGTTGACCCCAAGTCAACACAACACCAAGCACAACCCCCCACACACACGACGAAGGAAGCAGCAGCAGCAGCAGCAGCAGAAGTACCTTTACGCACGGATGGCGCCTTCGAGGAGGAGAACAAGTGCGCAGTGGTCTGGTCATGCTCGGCCTCGTTTGAGTCCTTGACATACACTTTGCACGCCGCGCAGTAGTACATGGTCTCTGCAGCGAAGACAATGGCGACGACGCGCCTGCGCGAGGGCTGAACAGGACGACCGGCTTCTTCGGGTAGGCGGGAGTGCTTGACTGCTGAGCGCTTGGCGACTAGAACGAGACACGCATCCCTGTCACCACGTCCCGTTTGGGATAGTTCTGCGTCCTTTCATTGGTTGGAAATCCTATTTACTGCACTGATAACGCTGGTGATTGGTTGAAATGAGTCAAAGGCGCCGCTGGCGCGAGGAAGAGGCCACGAAAGCATGCCATGTGCGTGTGCGTGTGCACGCCGTACGCGCTGTCTCCAGGTACTCACCGCCTCAGCGCCACGCACTGATGATCCACGTGGGCAAAGACGCTCTCCAGCGTTTGCGGTGCCCGGAAGCTCACGACCAGCACGCCAAAAGGCAGCTTCTCCGCGACCAAACCGTGTGATTTCCCAGCAGCAACGGCGCATACGCTGGTGAAACTGGCAGACACGACCTGGAAGACCCTTGGGCCCATGTGGAGTGCAGCTGGCAGCATACCTTGCTCTCTGTGGTGAGATTTCTGTCCGGATGCGTCGGCCTCCTCCAGCACCGCTTGGCGCGTCAGCTCGTCGAAGAGCGCCAGGATCTGCGCTGGGTCGACATTTACGGCGGAGTCCTCGTGGCTGGAGCGTCGGAAGCAGCCCTCGCGATACTCCAGTCGCCCCGCTAGCGTGAAGAAACACAGTCCGTCGTACGACGCTTCAGTCGAATGGACAGCTCCTGAGTACAGCAGGTCATGGAGGAAAGTGCGCCAGTACCGCGCGTTGCGGGTTGCCATGCCCAAAGCCCCTGCTTGGCTGATAGCGAGTTCCAAAGTGCGACTGCGAGCGCTCTACTTCACACTCACAGACATCGGGGGACAGTCCGACAAGTGGACTGCAGCCCCTACTAGTTCCCAAGAAGAAAGTAGCAGGCGCCATTTCGCTCAGTCGTGCTCAAGTTATCTGCCTAAGGACTCGATGCGCGACCACCTCCATGGCTTCATCCCCCCTCTTTACAACCCGAAGACGGCCATGATAGCGCCGAAGGTCTGAGCGGAAATGTCCTGCTTGTAGCGCTTGGTGCACTGGCGCAGCTTCGGGATATCGCACGTAACGCGTTTGCTCGTTAACAGCGCCACCATTCTGGGGGAACTCAAGAACTACAGAGCAGTAGCATGAACGCGTAGCACAGCCCGTTAGTTTACAGGGAGGCTTTCACAACTATGGAGTCCCAGAACCACTTAGACGGCACGGTTGCTGCATTACCTGGCACACTTGTGTGACGTTCTTGGGCTTCTTAGTGGATGAGCACTTCTCAAAGTCGATAAAGGTGCATCGCCATCGAGCGGGAGTCTCCGAGGAGCGGTGAACGATAATATGGCGATGCGGGTGGGTCATCTCCTCCTTGTTGACCCCCATGAGGTCCAAAGCAAAACACTAGCGAGAACCAAATTGCCCCAGCGCACATTTCCAGTTAGTAGCGTGCTACACTCCAGCGTAGTCCGAGCAGCCTCTGAAAGAGTGGAGACGCACCTGGCACAGCATCTCGCGAAGGACCCATTGGGCATTGGCTGGGGTAGTCTCTTGGTCACTAGCCCGCAGGAACTCCACGACGTTCTTGCCCTCGAGACGCTCGCAGAGAAACCAGCCATGCCCAGCGTCCAGCAGATGCGCGCCGAGCCCCATGCGGTTTACCACGCGCAGCCAACGGGCTTCGAGCGTGACGGAGTTAGCGCTTTTGGCGTCAGCAGCCAGTTTCGCCACCACTGGCATCTGCGTGGCACGCATCTCGCCAGCATATAGCACACCGCGTTTTCCTCGTGCGAAGAAGCGCAGATCTTGTACGCTCTTCTCCAACACACGTAGCGCATCGTCGGCTTTGGAGCCTGGGGCGGTGGACGTCAGTCGGTCGATTTGTGCGTTCTCCAGTTTCCACTTCTTCCATCTGCATTTACACCACATGCACAGCAACAGTTACTGTCAGACAACAGGGTGCAGCACGTCCAGCTAGACACGGATCGGCCATAGACGTCAGGCGAACCGTTCTAAATGCGCCGAGCCGCCCGTGTCGTCGTCGCTTGACCCTTGTGTTTGTTGCTGGCCGTCGCTATTGCTACTAGCGATTCCACAGCCACCAGCCTGGCTACTGCGCGACACATGGACACCGAAGAGCGCACCCTTCACCTGCTCGCGCTCATCCACAGAGAGGAATCCCTGCAGGGCCTCGAAGCGTGCGAGAACTGCTACTTGCCACATCAAGGCGAACCTTCGAGTGAGCCATTCCTTTTGGGCCTAAAAACATTCACTCACAATGCCATAATCGGTTATTTCGTTAATCGCTTTTTCGTGATTGGTCTGCTTATAATCTTGGCTTGAGTATGGTATGCCAAATTGCGTCAGGACCAAAGAGCGAACGATAAACGGCAGTGCATTTGATCTGGCCAGGTTCGTATCCTGCCTTCTCTACATGTACAGGTCCAGCAGGAACTTCTTGTAGAGCGTCATGAACTTGGCCAGGAAGGCCTCGAAGTGGAAGATGTCCTTGGAGCCGCGCTGCATGCGGTGCTCGTAGTAGGAGGCCCAGGCCACCAGCTCGTGCTTGAGGTCGTCGTCCAGACGGCTCATGAGTTCGCGACAGAGCACCTTGAGGATCACTTCCGATGGAACACAATTCGAGATGAGCTCGTAGATCATCTCACGCGCCTTCAGCAGACTGAACTCGCCCACACAGCAGCAGCAAGTGTATGAGTGAGTGAGTGAGAGTGACCCAGAGATCCGCTCAAGACGGCAAGAGAGGCGCGCACGAGCGAACGTACCCTGCTGGTGACTGTTCCTGCAGCACCACCTTGGCAAGCGTGCAGATGTACTCCTCCCACGCAGGCAGCTGGATCTGTTGGTCAGGCGAGAACGGATAGCTACAGTTCGTCGCAATGGCCACAACAGGAACAGCAATAGCAACAGCAACAGTAGAAGCGTTAGCAAAGTGGCCAGCAGTGTCCATCCGTATCCACATCCAACAGAGCAAGAAGATCACTCACTTTTGCACACGACAGGTCTCCAGCATGAGCAGTGCGCGCCGCAGGTTGCGCTCGCTCTTGACTGCGATCTCATGTCCCAGCGGCGCGCAGTAGTCCAGCCCCTCCTTAGAGCAGACGCCCTGCAAGATGGTGCACACTTCATCGGTCGAAGGTGCACCCACACGCACGCCAAGGCAACGACTACGTAGAGGGTCGATGACCTTGGACGGGTTGTTGCAGCACAGCACGAGACGACAAGTGGCCGTGTACTTTTCCATGGTACGACGCAGCGCATGCTGGGCGTTCTTGCTGAGGCGATCCACTTCCATGAGCACAACCACCTTGAAAGGCCGTCGAGAGTTGGCATCGGCCAGGTGGTACTGAGCGATCTCCTTGAGAACTTCCTGCACCACGAGGCGGTCATTGTTGCCTACGTCCGACGGGTTCATTTCTATGTGGTAATTGCTGGCCACCGTTGTGATCTCCACCTTCGTGGACCGGTTCGGCACCTTGAACGCCTTGTGCTCCAGACGTACCTACGCACGTGACACACACAAGACGACGGAAGTCAGATCATCGCAAGGTCTAGCAAAGCCACAGAGCGCCGTTAGATGACCCGCAACATGTACCTTGAGCGCGCCGTCGCCATAGAGCTCACGCAGCAGCGCCATAATGCGCGTCTTCTTGCCGGCGCCCGAGGGTCCGTACACCAGTAGATGCGGGAGGTCGGCCGAGTTGGCCAAGTTGGTCAGCCGCTTGGTCACTTCCGGGTGGAAGTCCAGCGTCGACAGCTCGCTCGGACGGTACTTGTCCACCCACAGCATGATCGTTGGCTCGTGTGAGGCGCGGAAGACTTTAGATGGCGCACAGCAAGCAGCAGCAGCAAGCAGCAGCAGCAGAGACAGAGACGGCTCCGCCTTCTTGCCACTTCGGATTGGTGCTGGGGGTCTCTCTCTGTCTGCAGCGCGCCAAACAAAAGTGGCGCCAAACAGTACTGTGGGATATCGCATAGTCGATCAGAGTGGTACACTGTACCGATTTGTAGCTTGAAGCCACTTGACTTCAGGTCTCTCTATTTCCAACTGCCGCTGCTGCCGGGTCACTTCCAACACTGCCCAGTCCCCAGCGCCTCTCGTTCCTGGAGGTTTTAGTTGTTAGTGTGCTGCGTCGTCGCGTCATCTTCTAGCCAAAGCCGGAGCTGGTGACTCAACTGGCGTCTTTGGCTCGGCGGGAGGCGGAACCGCAGCCACTCGGCTTTCGCAGGCATCTTGATACCCAGTTCGAGAATTGTGCGGCCTGTGAGGCTCTCCTCCACCGCTTGGATGGACTGCAGCGATGTTCGGACCAGCACCGTTTGGTTCTGAGCGCCGCTCACCCCCACGACGTACAGAAAGCGGCTTGAACACACGACCGTCACCATTGTTAGCGGGAGTGATGCGTCCTCTGGTAGTAGCAGTTTTCGGATCGGTTCGCATTCTTCGGTTTGGAGTTGCTCGGGCTCCAAGTAGTGCACTTCTCGGCCGGCCACAAGCGACACGCTCTCCCCAGGCGACACCCAGACTCCATGAGCAAAGATCAAGTCGCTGCCCGTGGCGTCCGGGAGCACCTTGAGTTTGTAGCGCAGAAGTTCATTGGGACGAGCGTCGAATCGTGAGCTGGAGTCGTCGAACGGCATGCGCTCATCACCCATTCCACTGCCGTAGAGCAACCCGTCGGACGCCATGGACACGAGCGACGCGACACCACCCATGGGGCGAGCCACGATTCCCACGAGGCCCATGCCAACACCTCCAACCACGTTTCGAATCCCCGTGTCTAGTCCCTGGAGCTGCCGCTCCTTGTAGATTGCAATGGGGGTCGTGATCACTCCAGCTGCAGCACCGACTACGCTAGACCCAAGCGACCCCAGACCATCCGCAAGAGCTGAAGATAAATGCGTTGGACGGGTGTAGTGGCGCTTCTTCAGCTGCTCAGGGGGCAGAGTGAGCTGGTCCATCGTGCGTGAAATGGAATACGAAAAACCGGACACGGACGTCAGCGTCGCCGTCGTAGCGTGACTCAAGAAGGATGCCACACCGCCCGCAACGCCCTTCGTGAGCACCCAGGGATTGTAGCCATCTCTGGATGCCGCGAGTGGGATCTCGACCAGGTCGCGAATCCCCAGGCTGAAATTTCGGAGGAAGCCTCTGCATCAGCAAACGGACACACACTGTCAGAATTGAGCCCTACCACACGGGATGAGAACAAATCATCAACTACTAACGCTGGGTTGCCGATGATGTTGAGCGACATCAACAGCATTGGCGAGCGGACGATCGTGTCGGCGACGTAGTCTGCTGCCAGATCCTTGTATAGCTGGTCCGGGAATGAAAACACCTCGCGCATACTGGTGGCGCCAAAGCGCAGCGGGGTCCCATCAAAACTGTTAAGGACAGGGATTGACACCCGCGCAGTGACTGTCACCTGGAGGTCGCTGATCGCCAAGTGCTCGATGTAGACTTTCCGTTGCTTGGACACGGCTGCCGCCTCATAGGCAAAGACGTCCCATCTACGAACCCGGGGTTCTACATGGCGCTGCTTTGGATCACCACGAGTAGCGAATGAAGTTGTCACAGAGGCACCCTCCATTGCGTCGAGCACAGGTCGGAGGAATGCGTTCGCGTAGGACAGGATCTCGTCTTCAACCTATACCACAACAAGCAACAGCATAAGACGACTACCCTTTGCTTCCAACACCAATCAATCGTTAAAAAGTACTCACCTGCAGGATTGCTGGAGCCAACTTCAGTTCCGCACTGTGGAAATACGAGGGTACCGAAACGGGGTCCCACGTGTCGGCGTAGATAACCCTCGCAGCTAAGCACATGTCTGCAGCAGCAGGCATCTGCTTGTTTAGCAGCTTCGCCACCAATTCATGTAACGCTTCGTGCTTTTCACCGCCGTCGAGATGCAGAAATTCTCGCGTTGCACGAGTTCGCTCGCTTTCCGGGAAGCGCAGCATCACCGGGAAATTGCAGCTCTGAAAAAAATGGTCCACCTCAATGTCTTCCACCGCAACGAACAGCGTCGTGTAGGTCCGAATATGCGAAAGATAGCCCAAGCGCGTGCTGTGGCGAGCAACCTCCGGTGGGTCCGGGGAGGTCGCAAACACGCTCGATACAGCCTTGAATGTCGCTCGAAATATCTCTGGATAGGTGATCAAACCCCGAATGTCCCTCACTGGGTCGTGCTCGTCGCAGAAATGTAGAGACAAATCCTCAACGACGACAGCGAGTTTCAAGAACTTGGGAGTCGTCAGTTGGATCTTGGTTGGGTCGGCCATTGAAGGGAGAGCCAGTGGAGGCGTAGTGCTGGGAGATCCAACGCTCCCGGGGTCTTCCAGACACGTGATCGATACAAGCCACGATCCTGCTCGATAAAAACACATGACCAAGAAGGTGGGACTTGGCTCGGCCACGGCATCGTCTTCTGTCCTGGAAAATGACGCAAACTGGATGCCCCCGACCTGCCACAGCGTGTTTGACCAGCCATAACTCGGGGATCCAATCTGGAATCGAACGCGCTCGTCCTGTGCACGTTCTGCCACGATTTCTCTCCCCGACGGAGAGCCTGAGATCTCCAGCCAGTCATTGAGCAAGTTGCTCTCCGTGTCGGAATCTCTGTCAGCAGGGCTACCCTTGGGCTTAGAACTTCCCTGGTCAGCAGAAGCCTGTAGTGATACACAGAAGCGTAACAGAGTCAATATTGTACACCAATCTCAAGAAAAACTGCAGGCCCAACGTTGGCACGAGGCAACCGCAACAAACCTGTAGACTCCAGTCGTACTCCAAGTAGTAGCCCGCACCAACCCCCTCAGGAACAGACGGGAACGACACGTTCCGAATCCCAAGTGAGCGTTGCCATTGGTTGTGGAAAACCACCGGCGGTTGGTGATCAATGAAGAACATGATCTGGACCGACTTGCCGCTCTGTGTCATCGTGTACGTCAGCATCTTGTGTCGGAAGGTGCGGTGTCGAATTAGTAGTCGTCTGCGCGGCGTTGTCGTAGAAGCGGATGGGTACAAGTCCGTTTGGGGATTGGGTGCTGCTGTGGATGGTGCCCGGGGCTCTGTGATTCGTAGTGTTCCGTCTGCGTCAAGGTCGAGAGGAATTTTCGGAAGCAGAACCGGGATCTCCTCTGTCCACTCGTAGTCATCCTCAGTTAAGGACACTCGGAATGAGCACGACAGCCGTGCCTCTAGCGCTGGTTTTGGTGGGTTCAGCATGTCTTCGCTCGGGCGCCTTGACAGCTTGGAGCTCAGCCAAGATGACACGCCAGCCCTGAGACTTCGTTGCTTTGAAATCTTGTGAAGACACACAGGTGCACACCACCCTGCATTTCCACTCGGAACCACCTGCTCAGATCGCACGGCAGCATATATCAGCATAACAGATTCGCCCGATAGCCACATCGCAGATAATACACGTACCGAAGGACTGACTTCACCCTCCAAGGCGTTGTCGCTGCTGCTTGTTGGAATACACCTTAAGTTGCAATGCTGAATGCGGCAAGAAACACACAAATAAAAATGTTCGCGTCAGTTGTCATTTCATCCCAGTGTTGCAGCCAGCGTGGTTAGACGGTGACAGACACACAGAAAACCTTACCGTAGAGTTGATCACCACGATCAGTGGACGAACGACGATCTTCAGAAACCCATTGGCGTTTGTCAAAACGACGGAGTACGCGTTGGCTAGGCTGGTTAGCCCTGCTCTCTGAGCCGGTACAATGATTGGCTTCGCATCTCCCTTGACGCTCAATGAAACTTCTGGAGACCACTCAATCGGGTGCTTGGAGTCATCGAAAGACGCAGGATTCTCGCAGATCGAAAGCAGCAGCTTGTCTGCATCCATAAAAAAAACCGATTGACTGTTCAACACACGTCCCCACCTTTGTGACGGACGAATGCTTCCCCACTGGACTGCTGATCCCGACGAGGAGACCAATGGGAGCAATGTTGTGAACGGTGATGACGCGCTCCGTCCTGACACGCACCATGGGGCGTCTGCCATCATGAAGTAGTGCCGTGCTCACCACCACGCGACAGCCGAGGAAGGAGAAGATTTGCTCCTTCGCTTCCTCCCCAACTGAACCACACTTCAAAGTGAAACTAGACTCATCTGGTGCGGCTTCATCGTCATCTTGGTGCTTCCCATAGCGCAGTGTGACTTTCATGGGCTCGAACGGGTTCACGGTTGACACGGATTCAACAGTAGACGGACAGATGACGAGGTTTACACTCGTGGCCTGGGGGAATATCAAGACAAAATACAAGCATCCAGTTAGCCCCATCAGCTGCACCGTCAGTAGAAGGGGGAGCAACAACGCATTACCTTTTGAGAGATATGGAATGACACTGGAATGTCCATGACGTTTTCCACTGCGAGCGCTGGCCACAGTGACAGCTCCATCCACGCATATCTTCGTGATATTCGAGGCTGCAGAGACTTAAAGTCCGTGGGCAGCACAGTTCGGCACTTGGCGCGCCCGATCCGCACCCATGCGTACCGAGAAGGTTCGTCGGGCTTCCCTGATCGAAGTACCACAAACTGGACATTCGGCTTCTCCCGGTTTTCTGAGCTCTCAGGCGAACGTGTCTCGTTGTGCATCTTGACAAGATCAAACTCGCCTAGGAGGTTTGACATGGGCTGCAGACTGCACCAGGAACTGGTGCTGAGGCCGAGATTGATGTCGGAGATAGTCTCCAACATGATCCATAAATCACCGTTGTCTTCACTTCGCGATACAAGGAGCGAACAGCCCGAGCCATCCAACGAAATGCAGTTCGAGTGTAACGACTTCTGATCCGACTCGTTGCATGACCCATGGCTTTCAGCGCATTGATGCTTGTCTTCGTCCCCATTCAACTTGACGTTGACTGGAAAATCGCAGTAGTTCCGGAAAGTCAATGAAGCACGAAGAGTAACGATCGTTTGGAGTCCGCTTAACTCAACGCAGACCCACAAGAACCCGCGACCGCTGAAGAATCTCCCCGTGACGCAACTTTCCTTGATTGTGCACGGGTCACACCACGCGGATTCACCCTTGCTTGCGCTCTCGCTGTCAGCTTTGCTTGAGGGGGTTCGGCACGCGTCCTCAAATGCAAATTGAAGCTGGTAAAACGGACTGTTTGCTAGTGAGAGCCAGCTATATGCCGCCCGAACACCAGCAGGCAGTTGCAGACACTCCAAGGTTCCCTCTTGGCCATACCAGATATCGATCCCGGTATCATTCCTCAACGTGATTCGCATGTCAGCCAGTTGGTCACTGACGCTGGTCTTCGGACGTGACACCGACGGTCTCGGTCTCGACTGAAGGATCTTCGGAATGGAGGCCAAAGCCAACATGGACGTCTGATTCAGGTACACGGACACGGGGCTAATCAGCGTGGACACCTCCGTTCCTGCCGAGGAAGATCGAATCAGAACGTCGATAGCAGTTCGTGGAATGACAGAAACCGTGAGCAGCTGGGCCATGTTCTCAAGGTAAACTTGCAGCACCGAAGAGACTCGCAAGTTCAGTGTCCCTGCACGCTCGCCACCAGACACCACGCACGAGATCGCCGTGTCATTCAACTCAGCTGCAATTACATCGTGGGCGGAGTCTGCAGAGCTGACGTGACTGAGCGAAAGCGTAAATCGCGGGACACTGACGCTCACCACGACGCGTTGATACGCTTCAGAGACCAGGGTAGACTTGACTTGCAGCGAAGATGCAAGCAGAGCATTCACCACAAGTCGCTTCTGCTTGTTCTAATCAAAGCAGCACGAAAAAAACAAACGCACACACAAACGAATGGGTCAGACAATCCTTCTCGAACACACACAGCTGTGCCACGTTTGAGCGAGCATATGTACCTCAGATTCCTGCTCACTGTGCAGTGGGCTTCTCCATCGCAGTTCCCAGTTATCTGACGCCATTGCCTTGTCAAGGGTGAAGATTCTAGCTCGACTGGACAGGTCAAGCATCCGCGATCGGTAGCGACCTTCCTCCATGTCGTCGTCAAACCACTGACTCACAAGTTCTCCGAAGCTTCCTGGTTCATAGGCATCGTCGAAGTTTTCGTAATCGACTGCGTTCGCTGACGCGCTTTCCCAGGGAACGTAGAATTCACCAACGAGAACATAGCAGGCTTTCTGGTAGTCCCAGCATCGCAACTGACAGTGAATGTCGCACAGTCGCCTGTTGCTTTCGTCTTGGTCATCGTTCCAGCCCCACGACGGCCAGCCATTCAGAATCCCGGTAGGGGGGACAGGCACAGGACTGGCAGCAACCTCACGGATCGCTCGGGGGATGTGGTAGCACCATCGCATCCCCATCCAGCTACGAGTCTTGTTTCCCACATCGGGCAACGATGACTGCTCCAGGCTGGCCTCGTTCTTTTCATTCTCCCATGGTTGGTTGATATCCAAGATGAAGGAATTGACGTCAGCCATCTCGACTTCACGAGAAGGTGATTGGTCGAACTCGATGTGCAGCGTCATGTCAGCAATCGACGACAACGAGGCACCGGCGAACGCGCTCTCCGTTTCGATGAATAGCGACTCAGTGAAAACTAATTCACCGGGAGAAGGGCGTCGAACGTCGGCCACGCGCTGCAAGTTCTTGAAATCATCTCTTGATTCATGCCTCCCCAAGATGCTTGAAGTGGTGACCTTTTGATTGCCTGGGGTTGCTGCTTCATCCAAATTACCGCCAGTTGAATGTCCTCTGGATGAAGCATCATCTTTTCGTCCCTCAGAGCGTGTTGGCAGCAAAGACCGTATCGCTCCCAGCGAGAAGGACGATATCTTCACCCATAACGCATTCACTTCCGCCTGAGCGCTGAGTCTTGACATCTCCGTTAGAAATAGCGCAGACTCTCCCCCTCTGGACGTACTCCGCTCAAGCATTTGTTGCAGGTCACCAGTGATCCGAATGCTGCAGTCATTTAGTAGTCGCCGCACATCCGAGTCCGTGTCAAGGAATCTCGAAAACTGCACCCATGTGCTTGAGGTATGGCTCAGCGCTGGTCCCATGCGATTTCCTTGAGCGTGGACCGTCAGGCTGGGCATATCATCGGAGATGTTGATGCCGATCTTGTCGAAGTTCAACATCATTTTCATAGTAGGCACCGCGACGAACCGGTTCAGCTCGTGCACGTCTTGGCTGTCGACATGCAGTGACTGTTGCGTAGATTCATCCGACCCGAGGCTTAGACTCCCAAACAATTGCCCACAGGAGACCCACACGCCAGAAGATTCCCCACGTGTGTCCGTACTCGTCGAATTCCGCTTCCAGTACGACATCACGCTTGGTGCCACAAGCACTTTGATAGTCCTTGCAGGCTGCACTATAAATTGGCTGCGCTCCACGACTTGGCCCGTTTGCTTGTTCCTGCCGTCGTTGAAGCAGTGGCTAAAGAAGACATACTCCGGCTTGCATCGCGAGAATCGGGATAGTGCCACGAGAACGTGCTCCGAAATGTGTAGTTGGTACGCCTGGATATCCAGAAAGAGCGCTCTTTCCGTGTGCTCTGCAAAATTCCAACGCACAGCGACCAGCTTTTCGGGGTAGTTGTCGACCGCCAGCTGCCATAAGCTTGGATCCGCATTCGCGCCAAACACCACTTCTTCACGCCCAGCCTCCTTCGCCAACTCAGTGCTCAAATCGCCACGATATCCTACCACCGCGTTTTGGACAGAGGCACTTCCAGATGTAAGCGCCAAGTTGTGCTCGAAGGTGATGCTCCCGACTCGCATGTGCACCGACTCGTTCTCAACGAACAGATTCACCTCTACACCGTCGCAGACTAGCGCAATAACGTGCTGTCGCGAGCTCGTGCTGGCTGTATGAGATTTCTGGGCCTTCTGTCGAGGTGCAGCATTGTGCTTGTCAGTCGAACTGTATGTCGTGGCCCGACTGATGGCAGCAATGCCGCGAAGAACTCCAGATATTCGACTAACCAAGATGTCGTATGAGGCCTTGTGCAGTTCAACCCGCCACTTGGTTATCGAAATTGACGTAAGTGTTTTCGCAATCGAGTTGATGCCTTGCCCGGTGCTTGGGTGCTCCTCCTCAATAGTGCAGGACATGCTGAAGGGGGACCAGAACATTTCTGCCGTCGAGAAGCGTGCAGACGTACTCACAGCTTGGCCAACAGCTTCCTCGAAGGGCCCTCTGGACTCTAAAGCACTACCAGGTGCATCCGGTTCCCGATCGAATTCCAGATTCGCAATCACCCCGAAGATCTTCCCGATCCTGCAGCCAACCCGAAGCTGGGACTGCCCGAACCGATGCGCCTGCACAGTTGGTCTCCTGGGCAGCACTCGAGAATTGAACGGAGGGTACCCCAATCCGTCCAGGACGATATCGTTTCTTGCAGCAGTAGATACCGACAGCGACTCCAGAACCACACACACGTTTCTTTTCGTTGCCGCCAGTGTTTCAGCGCTGATAACATCCCGAAGGCCTTCATTCGGGAGAATCACGCGGACTTGACCAACCACAAGGGAGAGTTCAAGATGCTCCAGTAAACTCTGGGAAGAAATGGCTGGAGTTGGGGCGTGATCTTCCGTCGTGACCGACCGCTTGTGATCAGCGTTCGTAGCTTCATAATTCGCATTGCTCCTCTGGGGAGAGGAGGGTGCCCCCTCATCCACACATGCATTCAATAAAGCAGCGATACCGTGAAGACTGGAAGTCGTCAGCGCAACGTCGACGCTCTCCATGGACCCCGCGAGGACGTGATGCGGGAAGTCCGAGTCGTTGTAGTTGCGGAAAAAAGCTGAAATCAGTGGAAATGGTCGACCGCCCTTCTCTTTCAAGGTCGAGTTCCATGACACCACAAGAGGTATCTCGGTGGATTCAGCAAATTCCTCCACAGATGCCTCTTGACATGCAGGTCGGAATGCCCTCGCGATTTTGTTCGTCAAATGCCACGAGACCATTGCAGGAGGAAGCCCTTCTTCCATAGATGAATCGCCACCAGCGATAAAGAAGACCTCCATCAAACACGCGAGATCTATCGAGTCCAGGCACACCAACACTCCGAGAAATGAATGCTCCGAGATCTTCGAAAAGTCGCCAAACGCGTTGAGTTGCCTCCGAGTCCCTCGACCTCCACTGTGAAGCTTTTCCACAACTCTCACGTCCCCGATATATGCTTGAATGTCTGTGAAGCCATCCCTCGCATCTGCTGGTGATTGACGCTTGGTTGGGTGATGATTTCCAATCCGTATGGCTGCACATAAACTTGAAATCTCCCCGGCCACAGTCGCCGGAATGACTTGCTCTCGATTTCTCGTTTGACTGCTCACGTCGGCAACGCCCTTGAAACCAATCTGGTCAATCTGCGCCCCCAACCGCCAATGCCATCGGCTGCGAAGTCCATTCTGAGGGTCGATCAGTGGCTTCTCCTGCGCCACTGACACACTAGGTGTGTTCTTTGTCGGGCGCTTATGTCTCTTCTCGCTCACGAAAGGGATCTTCTGGAGATAGACAAGCTGTAAAGAGGTATTAGAGCGAGCGCAGGTAATCGTTAGCCAATGCTGTTTGCAGGACGAAAACGAGACCAGCACATGCAGAAAGTGTAGTGTACCTTCAGTCGTGACAGCGAAAGATCGATATTTGACAGCTGCAGAGCTGCATCGGTGACATACGTCTGGTGAAGCTCGAGAAATCGGTGAGAGAAGTCAACGGACCAGCTGAGTCCTTGGATCTGGAGCACCACTGGGTCTGCCACGCCCCTGAGAGCATTGTTACTCGACATAGTCAACGCGAAATCCTTGCACGCGCCCGTGATCTTCACCTTCCCTCCCGGACTTGACTGATCTAGCTGGCCAATATCTGTGCTCGATGACGACACTGATATCACTGGGATCGACAGCTCCAGCACGTCGTTCAAACGAATCCTTCCACCGCCAGTGCTTAAGTGCAGAATAAAGGCCCAACTGGTTGGGACATGGTGACCGACTGCAGCTGAAACGAACCGGGTTTGGCCATCTTCACCGCACGCAACTGGATTCTCTTTGGCCGGTGGATCAGTGCTGAAAACCGCCACAACACTGGCAATCATACCCGTCAGCTTGTAGATGCCTAGCAAATCTGCGTCGGCTGAAGCGAGGTGCGCCTCCGTCACGATACGACACTGTCCGCAGCGACTTGTCAAGGAGTCCTTGTTCAACGCGAAGAAACCCATGGATCCAACCAATGGGACTTGGCACAGTATACCAGGAGACTTCTCTTCTGAGATTGCGACCTTCACAAATGGAGTGCCCGCCAATCCAGCTCCTTCCGTCGGCATCGGTCCGACACCGCTTTGGAAAACAAGCCGAGACGCGTCATCACTGTTGGATCGTCTTGAACACACGCTGAGTGACTCGATAGTGAACTCCAAGGATTGATTCTCAACCATCACCGAGTGGAGTTTGGTCGTCACAAAGCGGGAGTAGCTCGCATGGCAAACTTCAGCCCGGAAGTGCACCTTCGACGCGGCAGCTGCTGCGGGTATTTCTCCCCAGACAACCGGCCGTCCAAGAGAACTCAGCAGATTGCTCACAGTTCTCGTTAGGCCGCCGGCAGTATGTAAACTCAGATCCACCATCAGCTTGTCCACACCCACAGAAGTCCCATCGCCAGGTGTTCGGTTGCTGGTTGTACTTGTGGTAACCAACTCGAACCCCGTCACACTCAGAAGCGGCATCAGAGCAGCAACAGTGGAATCATGGCCGTCTTCTTGCAGATGAGCTGAACCTGCACTAAGCTGGAGACAGCTCTTGCTCTCGCCGCGGTTCAAGCTTCCAAGCCACATGAAGTCGCGCGCAAGCACGTTGAGACTACCGTGATTGCTGCCTGCTGTATGACCCCCCGAGTCTTTGCTCCCTGGGGTTAGCACTCGTAGATCTACGCTGCTCAGCGTCACCAACTTCACGTCGCCCAGAACGACGCGCTCGGTATCTTCTTGATGGGGCTCTGTGCTCGACACTGACGTATTTGCATCCTTGCATATTTCCGTCTGTTCGTCACTCTTGTATGTGCCATTACCGTTGTCTTCGTGTAGCAGTACCGACAACGCCTCCATCATCTCCGTACACTTCTGGGGTCGCAATACGACTTGAGCCTCGCCAACAGAGATATCCAGCGTCTTCGAGACCGTTTCTCGCTTGGAAGGAGACCTGTTGCCAGGTTGCGCTGGGGAGCGACCCTGTTCGTCGAAATCTGACGTCGATGCCAATCGCAAGCGAACTGCCGAATGAACGCTTCTATGATGCACGTCATTGGCTCCAGATGATACGGAAAGCGAAGTTGCCGAGCACGAATGGAGTGTATAGCGAGCAAAAAGCGCACGCAGCTGCGGCCGAAGGAGCTGGTTGAGGTTGTCTGACGCAACGAGGTCGGGGTCTCGGTATGCTCGGTACTCGCTCACAATGGAGGCCAATGCGGGTACCAGTCGCCCGGAGACCGAAATCGGAACTCCACACGACGCCCACGCTGTCGACACAACGTTGCCCAGGATTCCTTCATCGAGTACGCGCTCCTTGATCCCAATAGCCTTGACCACTTGGTCACAAACGCGAGACACCGTTGTGATGGGGATACAGCGGGCTTCTTCGCCATTCCAAGTTGTTGAGCAGGAGCATGACGTCTCCGACTCATTCTCCACAGAACCCTTCTTCTCCATTGTCTTCCACACCGGGATTTCAGCATCAAAGCTCACTTTGACGAGCTCGAAGCTTCGTGTCTCCCTCTGGTTCATCCGCGTCGTCTCGTCTTCGAAGAAAGAGCTGATGAAATACGGGTGGGACACGCAGTCGGAGAAGTGCGTTGCGTCAATGGACCCCCATTTCACCAGTGCTGGGCCCTTTCGGCACTCGGAATCTTCATGGTCTTCATTGACAGAGGCAGAGACCAGCTCCACCTTTTCAATCTCGAATACCAGATCCGTTCCACCCTTGTCTTTACCCCGGACGCTCAGCATCTCCAGCGCCACGTAGCTCAGCGTCAAGTTAAAAATCGGCACAGCAGGCCGCGCGACTTTCCGCTTCTTGGTTTGCTGAGAAACCTTCACCATGCCGATGTTGGCAACAGGCACCATCTCTTCTTCGCCTGCAGGTACACCTGCATCTTGATCTTCGGTTTCTTGCTGCTCACGTTCGTGCTTGCGAAGCGTCAAGGAAGCCGTGCTGACGCAGAGACGGATGCAGGTCACTATCGAGACGGGCTTTTCAGGCTGCACAAGCACTTGGTCCTCATCGCGAGCTGGAGACCCTCTCTTGGCCTTCAGAAGAGCCCCTCTGCTTTCTGCAAGGAGCTCAGAGACCAGCTCATCCCCTTCTTCATCATCACTCGC
>JAADYK010000410.1:0-21098 GCA_023338225.1 Halophytophthora batemanensis
GCTTCATTCCTCGTTCTGCGAGCTACTGCCGACCCATTCCTGTCTCCTCACTCGAGCACGCGACAAGACCTCCTCGCTCCACTCCCTCGTTCATTCTCCGCGACCGTCTCTCGATGGGAGACTGGTCAGCGTGGTGGATCCCGGCTGCTCGAGATCACGAGTCTTCCGGCGACTGTATCAGCTGAAGAGTTGGGAAGTGACTGCTCCGTATCACACGTGATTTTCAGCTCACTTCTTTACAGAGCTGGAGTGCTCTCCAATAGTCGAGCACCGCTTACCCAGGGCTCCTTCACGGAGGCTGGAATCAAAACGTAAAAAGCAGGGTAGAGCACAGCAGAGGTTGGCACGCTGCGCAGTGATGGAGGCTAGCTCAAGCAAGAACGAGGGTGGCGTGCCAGAGGAGATGCTTGACCAGCTTGCAGAGGTGAAGACCAGCAACTGTGTGGAAGGCCGCGACAGCTTGGAGGACAGTGGTGGCTCGGGTAAGAGCTCCAACTCCAAGAATGAGAGCTCGAAGACAAACGAAGGCCGGGAGGCGTGGGGATTCTGCATGCCTTTCGCTGATAAAAGCGGTCGGTGGCATTTGAAGCAGCGCGGCCTGGTGCGGACGAGTGACTTCCTGGGCGATCATCTAGCCATGGTGTTTCGTGAGGCTGCGTGGGCAGGGGAAGGCAGCTATGCATGCGCAAATTGCGCTAGCGACTTGATGATGGAGCTAACGGACTACGAGGACGAGTCTCGCCTGTTGTTCAAGTTGGCGGACACGGGCCGCGTCGTTCAAGCCATAGAGAGCGCCACTGAGACCGCTCTGGGCCTTCTTCATTTGCGCGGATCCCCAGAGGCGAAGGCGTGGCGACAAGAACTGCAAAAAGAGCGTGACCAGCAAGTGCAGCGGTATCAGGAGTTGCTGGATGACGAAGACCGCTTGCGTGTCGAGTTGGGCGATGAGCAGCAGCAAGTGGAGCTGCAAACTCTGCTGAAGTACGGGCTCCAGAAGTACGAAGGCTTGCTGACGTCAGGCGAGCGGGACGCTATGATGACCGCGTTCGATGCTTCAGTTCGACTGTCGGGGATCCTGGTGACGGCGGTGCCAGCCTGGTTCGCCACGGCTGAAGGTGAATGGCCTCAAGCGCAAAAGTCTTCTATCGCTGGAGGAGAGGAGGCATGTCTGCGAGAAGTGGCAGTGTGGGCAACGCTGCAGCACCCAAACGTGCGCAAGTTCTACGGCGCGTGTCACGTGGGCAAAAAGGTCTTTGTGATCCACGAGTTGGCTTGGAAGCTTGACTACCGTGCCAATTTCAACTGGCTAGCCAACTGGAGGCAATTTCTGGGCTGCGCGCGCGGGATGCTCTACGTTCACGAGCGATGTCTCGTGCACGAGGACTTGACAGACAGGCATCTACGGAAAATGGAAGACGACATGGGCGGCTTGAGCGGACTGGGTCTGGTGCGCAGCTTTACAGACGAGAACACCCTACAAGAAGGCTCCGGCGAGCACGTTGCCTCGACGATTGCCTCCCAATGCCCTTCAAGTTCCAACGACGTGATGCAGCTGGGAACCCTCGTCTTCCAGCAGCTCGTGAAGAATCAGCTCGAGGGCCCCGAATCCGACTTGGAGGGTTCTTACTCTAACTCGGAGTACTCCGAATCTGGCGCGGAGGACTCCGAGTTTGTCTCGGGGGATTTTGAACGGGAGCTATCCGAGTACCTGGGGATGAAGTCACTACCAGACACGAAACCGGACTTCGTGGGCAACGATGAATGGCATCTGCTGCAGGGTATGTGTACCGCGAACCCCGCCGACAGAATCTCTATGCTGGACGTGGTGTATCAAATGGCGATACTGGCGGACCAAGAGGAGGCAACATCATCCGATGACGACGAACCTAACGCCTGTCTCGAGACCGTGAGCGACGTGTACCAGTACCAAGTTGCGTCACTCGGACAAACTCTCGGTGACGCGTTGGACGACGCTGCTTCCTGGTGTGATGACGTTGACCCGGAGGTTGCCGCGGTGCAGCGTCCCGTGTGTGACCGCCTCGCGGACATCTACAAGCAACTACTAGCCTCTCCGACACCACTGTCGCTGCGTCTTGTGGACCAGTTCGGCGACATCGTGCGCCGTTTCTCCGTCATGCTCGAGCGACGAGAAGGTGACAGCTGCGGCTACAGTTATAACCTCAGCCAAAGCTCGGTGGGTGCGCTCTGTGCGTCGCGGACGATCGCCGGGCGCAACTACGGCCTCCACAACGACATTGACCGACTGCTGCGGGAGTACTCTGACGAAGGGCTGGAAAATTCGGCGGAGGTTCACCAGTGGCAGCCGTCCATGAAGAAGTTGTGTCAGCGACAGCGACAAACGTTGGAGACGTTAGTGGAGGACCCTTCCTCAATGCTAGAAGATATGGAGAGTGAAGCGGAGCGGTCGGAGGCGCTAGCACTGCTGCAGAGTGAGGCCCAGAGTACGGGGCTGTCTACAGCGGGAACGCTCAATGCTCTGCCGGAGTGGTTCATTCCGCCCCACCGCGTGCAGCTTGGCAAGCATTTGGCGGATGGGTCGTTTGGTGCCGTGTACGAAGGCTTGTACCTGGATTCACCGGTGGTGGTGAAGCAAGTGCTGACATCCGGCTTGGGGACGGAGGAGCGACGGCAGTTCCTTCAGGAGGCGGACTTGTGGTACTCACTGAATCACAGAAACCTCATCCAGCTGTACGGCGCGTGCCACGAGGGCCGGCCGTTCTTCGTGTGCGAGCGTGTGATGGGAGGAACAATTGTGGAACGGGCCAAGGCGGAGGACCTGAAAACCGCCTGGTGGATGCTGGGGTGTGCTGCAAAGGGTCTCGAGCATCTGCATGCTAACGGCATCGTCCACGGCGATCTCAAGGGCAACAACATTCTCGTTGGAGAAGATTCCCGACACGTGAAGCTGGCGGACTTCGGCCTGAGCTTTGCGGCCAACCAGATGGGCTCGAGCACCGCCGCTGACGGTGGAGCCCTTGGTGCATTCCGCTGGAAGGCGCCCGAGGTGCTCAAGGGCGGCAAGGCGACATTCGCGTCAGACATCTTCTCGTTCGGCATGTGCATCATCGAGGCAGTGACGGGGAAGTTTCCGTGGGGGAACTCGATTCCGGATGCGGCGGTGAAATACAACGTGGTGGAGAGGAGACTGCTACCGCAGCGACCGGAGGGATTCTCCGACAAGCAGTGGGGATTGGTGGCTCGCATGTGCTGCTACGACCCGGAGGAGAGGATCACGGCGGGGGCAGTGGTGGGCATTCTGCTTGAGGTGCTATCGGTACTGTTTGGCGATGGCCTTTTTGATCCTAGCGGTTTGGAACAGTAGGTTTCCTCGGCACTGCCAGTCACTGTAGTGCGTGCATGTATCGACGTAGCGTCTCCGTGGCTGGGTCTGTGGTGATGTCTTAAAGGACGCTTTCCACTGCTTGGTGGAGGTGAATTCCAGTTATCCGTGTCTCGGGGGCGATGCGCGTGCATGTGACTGCTCCTCTGAGCTGCTGTGTCGTGGCATTTCAGACTTCCTGGCTGCTCTGCAGGCCCGCGACTCGCTCCTCGCGATGGACTGCTCTGTTCCGCTGGATCCAGAGATTGGTGGTAACGACTGCAGTCACCATCCGCCACGTTTATTCCAGAGCTTCCGTATGCTCCTGATCGTAGTTGCCGTCCCGCTGCTACTACCTGCAATGCCTCTGGCACTTCGGGAACGGCTCGACGGGCTATGGCTTTGAGGAACTCCTTTGGTTGGTATCACTGTTCGCCTGGCTCATTGCTGTAGCAGTCGCTGTCAGCAGTTGTCGTCACTATTACTTCCTTCTCCTCGCTGCAGTGTTCGGTGAGCACGCAGCTACCTGTTGAGTTCCGCCCAGGGAAATAGACGTTGCGCTGTCCTACTGCTGCTCGGTCCAGAATTGCTTGGGGGCTTGAAGTCTTTGAATACTTGATCTCCACCCAATGAGGAGCAAACGAAGCGTCCGTAAACAGCAGTAGAAATGAGCACCGCTACATTGGCCACGCAGCTCCGGTCGTGCTGATTTTGCGCGATGTTGTGCGTGTCTCGGGATGATCCATGGAGTTGGTGACGGTAGATGAATCTCCCGAGTTGAGCTTCTGGTGTGGCTAGGGAGCCCGGCCCTTCCGGCAATGCAAGTCGCTGCGAAGGCTCCGCTCCGCCGTGGCCTCGCTCAAGGACTCGCGTAAAGGCCTGCAGCTCCAGGAACACCACAGCGCGTCCCTTGGCCCAGCGACCAGGTGGCAGCGAAGCCATCCATGGCGACCAGTGGAACAGTCGACAAAGAAACACGGTAGAGCCGTTTTGCTCGGATTATATCGTCGCTCGGCACTTCAACATGGCTTAAGTCGGCACCCGAGGCGGGCTTCTTCCAGGGGGAGGGTTCTGCAGGGCTTTGCTTCAAACTATCCTGCCAGTGTTGACGGGACAGTCGCATAGCCCCGGTGAGCACAACCACTCCTTGGGCCGCCAAGCCCTGCCGGTTGCAGTTTGCCAAGCACACGCATCGGGACCTCCCTCGTTCGCAGCTCCAGCAGTTCGGGAGGACGGGTCTTCGCTTATGGCCGTTGCAACCGCGCCGGAAGACGGGGAAACGGCACCCCACGAGACAAAGCGCCCCGGGTGCATTGCGCGGGGGAATGCGCGCGGTGACGCAAACGACTTGGCGCGGCGCGGCACGGTTCAAGTCGTCGGCGTAGGCGTAGGGCCGGCGGCTTGTGACACACGGCGACCACCCGGCTGTTCCAAGACGGCAGTCTCCTCCTCTACTCCGGCGTCTGCAGTGTAGCCACAGCCAAACGCCGGATTGGACGCCCCGGAACGCGGCGTTCCAAGAGACCGAGCACAGTCGTCATGAGTGCACGTGCTACTGTTGACGGGACGATCGCATAGCCCCGGCGCCCGATTTCACTTGGGAACTCTATGCTGCCAGACGCTGCCTCTCAAGTCGCCGAGCCAACGCCAACCGAGGCAGAGGCTGTCTCACTGTCGCCTCCAGCTGGGGAATAGGAGCCAATGCAGGTGGACAGCCCGGCCGAAGCGGTCGCGCCCTTGGAGCGCACAGTCGAACTCGCCGCGTAGCGCTCACACCCGAGGCGTCCGCACGCGAGTATACGCTCGGAGCCCATGGCGTCCAACGACTCGGCGTCTACGTCCTGGACCGACGACCGCAGCGCCGGGTCCACGGCAGCAGAGACCGTCGTGTCGACCTCCGCGTCCGAATCGGCGGCTTCCAGCACCTCGAGCATGACGACCAGCTCCAGCGTTGGCGATTCCTGCACGTGGTACGCGGACGAGAGCTGCAGCAAGCCGCGCACGTGCTCCGACTGCCTGAACGTGGCGCTCAGCAGCGGTGGCGAGTGCGCCATCGATCCGAACGGCGCCTGTGTGGACATCGCGGAGTACGAGCAGTATCTGGCCAACCGCGAGTACTATATGGCGCACTACAAGTACTACCCGTCGAGCATGTACTCGTACTGCCCGTCAAACGACTCTGTGTGCGCGTCCTGCGTGGCGCAGTGGGAGGACGGCGAAAGTACGTCCGCCAAGTACTGCACGGGCACGGGCGGCTGCGTGTGCGTGCAGAACTGCGAGGTTGCAGACTGGGAGAGCACGGTCATCAGCGACCAGTGCAGCAGCGGCAGTGACAACGACAGCGGGATGTCCATGACCACGCACATTGTTATCATCGTGGTGCTGAGCGTCACTATAGCTCTCGTGGTGGGACTGGCGGCTCTGGGCATCAAGCGGTTCATCCAGCAGTCCGACAGACGCGCGGGTCGTCGAGTGCAGCGTCCGCCGCCGGAAGGCCCGCAGCTCAGCCTGTCCGGCTGGAAGTCGCTGCGTCAGAACCTCATCGACAAGGAGAAGAGCGAGATCATGGCTGGGAACGGCGTTACGCTCGGCGCTGGGGATCGCAGCCAGATTATCACAGAAGCCGACGAGCCTGCGGTCATCTTGGAGTCCGGCGAAGGCTACCGGCCAGCGGCACCCAGGACGCCAGGGGCCACGCAGTAGCTGGAGCAGTAGATCTAGCAGACAGCTCTGTAGTCCAGGAGCATTCTGGCCGGGCACGAAGGAGGGCCCCTTTCCACTCGTAATCTAGTATCTATGGTCCGCCTTTCGCTTGTTGTTGGCGTGAACGTGTGTGCAGCTCCGAGAAATCGGCGGCGATTCCAGCCAGCAGAGAGCAGGCTGGCTCGCCATGACGGAAGACGAGTTGCATGTCGTCGAGTTCCACTGTAGCTCCGCGACTTCGTTTCGATTGGCCGTGGTAACTCTCCCAAAAGAAGGATGACCGAGCTCGCCTTCTTTCGGCAGTTCTCGACGAGAAGCGCGGCGCACGGACAGAGAGCGTCGGGGTCATGGCGTCCGGCGACAACGACAGCCTCAGCAGCGAGGTCGGCGACGCTGGCGACTCGTGCATGTGGTATGCCAACGCCGCGTGCGTGCGGCCGCGGTCCTGCTACGACTGCCTCAATGTGGCTGTGGTCGACGACAACGTACGTTCTCGTCCCTGACTGTGGTGCTGCTCCTAGCAATGCTGAGGGGACCCAACCTCATTTCCACTGCGCTAGTGTGCTATCGGAGAGGAAGGGCAATGCATGAGCGTCTCGGATGTGGACAGTGGCGCCAGGACGTACGCTTCGGACACGTTCACGTACTGCGACGACTCGGACGCCGTGTGCTCGTCCTGTCGCGCCAATTGGCTCCGGCAGTACGCTTCAGGCACCAAGGAGATCGCCTCGTCCGTTTGTACGGGAGACAACGACTGCATTTGTCTGGCAGTGTGTGAACGAACCACACACGACTCGCTCGTGCTGGAGTACGAATGCCCCGTTCTCGGCAGCGGCAAGGTCGTGCGCGCCATGATCATCGTGGGTATGGCTGTAGGCGTCTTCTTGGTATTCGGAGTCATCGCCTTGGTCATCAGGGCGCTCGTCAGACACTTTGAGTTCTGTACGTGGCTCTGGGTTCGCTGTGGTTGCAAGGATCTCGAAACGGTACTTGAGGTATTCACCTACTCTTTTGTTGTATTATGGCTCGCAGTCTTGGCGTACGGGGAAAGAAGAGCGCCGTCACAGAGCCGACGCCGGCCACGCTCTCCTCGAGGTCCCCAGTTGACGCTGGAAGGCTGGAAAGCCATGCGCGAAGAACTCATTGCGGTCGAAAAAGATGGCGGTTCTCCGAAAGCGGGGCCTGCGGGTGTGCACCGAGTTCAGCTAATCGAGACGGGCGGTTCCGCCCCAGAGATTATCGTGGAGGAAGGCGAGGGCTTCCGACCAATGTCGCCCAGCCAGCTCGAACGCGGCCACGTCGCATAGTAGCGGCAGCAAGGAGTTGTCGTCTTGGTAGTCTTTCACAAAGGGTTGTAATCGTGTTCAAAGTGTTGGAGTCAAATGCTACGTCTGAACGTGCGGTACAAGTGTGGATTTCAGTCCCTGGACCTTGCTCTTCGACCAGCTTCGGCACCACCTTCTGCGCTTGATTCATACATACTCCCACACAGCTTACAGTTGACGCTGTGGCGAGTGTTCGCTGGACAAGGCGCGATACTCAACATTATCCTCCACTGCAATAGACGGTGTCTCCGTGGAAGAGAGCTTGGGCTTTTGTCCGACCTTGCCATCTTCCCCACCTTCTAGCTGCTGTTTCTCTCCGGCGATCAGCTTCTCGCGCATGTCCGTCCAGCCAGAGAGGTCCAACTTGTGCTGTGGCTCTCGCGTTGCTCGCTGCGTCTGGAGTTGAACTAGTTGCTGTCCCCGGCGGGCTCGATTGGCTCGGCGAACCACCACACGCACGTACATCGCGGCAAAGAAGAAGAGCAGCACCGAGCACGCCGTGACCACCAAGATGACGATGATACGGGTGGTGCTAATCCCAAATGCAGAGCATTCTTCGTTCCGTAAGATTAGCGATCTGCGTGAGGGGTTCACACAGCTCGCGAGGCAGATGCAACCATCGTCCCCGACACACACACGTGAAGAACGCACGTAGTTGTCGTGCGTATACTGCGCAATCCAATAGCGACGGCACCTGGCACACGTGGTGTCGTTGGACGAACAATACGAGAAGCTGGAGGCCGGGTAGTAGTTCCCATTCGACGTGGCTGTGGAGACGCCCACGCAGCGACCAATGCCGTCGATTGCGCACTGCAGGAACGAGTTCACGACAGCGATGCATCGGGTTAGAAGCCACAGTTACGAGTTCCCAAAGATGAGCCAGTTCGTCAGAAGCCGTACGCTGTCACCCGAGACGCCCACGTTGAGGCAGTCTTCGCACGAGCGTGGAGCGTCGCATTCGCGGTCGCTGTACCACGTGCACGAGTCGTCTCTGTCGCTGGAGACCAAGGGCGCGCTGGTCCAGGACGCCGTCGCCGAGTCGGACGAGCTGCCATTCTCACTGGCATACGGCCACGACATCCTTGTGAGCCACGTGGAGCTTGAGCGCCGAATCCCCAACTGAGGCGAAGAAGGCTTGGAGGCTTCTCCTTTGAAGGTGTCAGTCGAGAGAGTCCCACTGCGTGTTAGTAGGGTGGCTAACCGACAA
The DNA here is from genome assembly GCA_023338225.1 of Halophytophthora batemanensis. Taxonomy (NCBI): domain Eukaryota; phylum Oomycota; class Peronosporomycetes; order Peronosporales; family Peronosporaceae; genus Halophytophthora; species Halophytophthora batemanensis. The sequence continues at coordinate 8,576 of JAADYK010000410.1, forward strand.
CACAATCACGTTGAAGATGTCGTTCTGGCAGTCCGTCTAGGACACGGCGTTTCCAGGAATTTGGCGTCTGAAATGCCGGGATCAGCGCGCGCTACCTCGGCATGCTGCCGATCTCAACTGTCCAGAGATGCCCAAATCGCCTTACAACGGCGGGGGCGGCACACGATGCCTTGGCGGAACCTCTCCCCGGAAGATCTCCTTCAAACTACAGAACTACAGACTGCAAATCACATACCTCTGGGTGGGTTGTTTGCTCAGAATCCAGCTCGCTCGGCTGCCTCCTCGACGATTCTCCGGCAAAGCTTGCGTCAGCGCCACCACAAAGCACATCCGTCGGCCTTGCACGGCTTCCACCACCGCCGACACGCTCTCGCTCGCACGCGTGCACGACATTTCTCTATGGATACTTATCTCGCGCCGGCGGGCACTAGGAGGCGCCATACTGCCGCTCAGCTAGCCTGGCTTGCTATCCACACGCCCAGCAACTCTTGCGCCTCCGCTCGTCGGTAGTCACACCACTAAATAGCTCCAAAACGCACGACGCCGTCCTCGTCGTCGTTCTTCCAGGAGGGGGGACAAGAGTCTCTCCTCTGCTCTCACCAGTCTAGACACTAGGCGTCCGCACGGCGCGTGCAGGCGGAGTCTCAACACACCGGACACTGGGCCGCTTGATCGGAGTCACGGGGATCTCGCCGGGTAACGACGCGGAGCTGGGCTCCACTCTGGGCTCTACTCTGGGTTCTGCCGTCGACACTGGAGTCGTCGGACTTGACGCAGTGGCCAACTCGGGCATCGCCACCTCGATGTTCCTGCTGCAGTTGCGCATCATGCGGGTGGCGCGCTTGGAGCGCGGTCGGCCCATGTCCACGTTATACTGCAGCTTCATCACTGGCGACGGCGTGCAGACGCTGAAGTTCGAAGCACGTCCACCATCCCCCGCACTGCTTAATGTCGCGCCCAGTCGTCGTCTGGCGCCACTACGCCGCCGACTGGACAAGAACTTGCTGTTGGGCGTGGAGCGCAGTCGCACCGGTGGCGTCTTGCACGGCGTGCGCATGGGCGTCGGAGGAGCTACAGTCTGGTCCGGTCGCTGCGTGTGCGTCTGAGTCTGCAGCTTGCGAATACGGCGGCAGAAGACCGTGGCGTCGCTGTCCTCCGGGTCAAAGTAGAGCCCCACCACGCCGCTGTCGTTAGCCACGCGGATGTTCATGGCGTCGTCGTCGATGAGCACCGTGTCGTGATTGCGCACCGGTTCGCCTTCCAGCCTCCGCGAGAGCTCCCGGGCCGCTGAGATCATGAACGGCAGCTTGAATTTGCGGTCCAGGTGCCTGCCGTTCGTCTGCCAGAGCGGCATGAAGGCCAGCGTCTCGGCGTGCACGAGTGACCAGGCGTCGTCGTCTCCGCGCACAATGAGGCGGCGAATGACGTCCGACGGGAAGCAGAGCGCCAAGACCTCGAGAATGAGCGCCACCTGCGGGCTGAAGGTCACTACAGCCACGTGCACGTCCGCATCCAGCAGGCGCGGCACCAGCGCCAGGAAGAAGCCGCGGACGTGGCGGCGCAGCTCGCGAGCCGAGCGCGTCCAGCGCCCGCTCGTGTGCACACTCACGAAGGTGGCGTCAAAGTCGATGCACACGAGCTTGGCCCCAGTGGAGCGCAGGTACACGGCCACGTCGCGCGCGCGCCCGGCGTCTCCGCTGGCGTCTGGGCGCCGTGTAGGCGTGCGGGGCGCACCGCTCGTGCTCGCGCTCGCGCCCGCAGCAGCGCCAGCAGCGCCCGCCTCCATCCGTCGTCGCAAGTCACGTGGCGAAAGTGCAGGCTGGAGGGCACTGGAGGCCGAGTCGTCGCGTAATTCGGCAAATTAGGCGGGAACTGGGCGACAAAAAACGCCGTTTCAAATGCTTGAAAAAGGGACCCATAGTGGAAGCAAGTGCATTCCCTCCCCCCTTTTGGTGCGCCCCACTTGGTTTCACTCGCGCCTGCTCGTTCCAAAGGCGCCTCGATATGATATGACGGCACGGCCGATTTCGAGAAATGGGGGGAGGGGGGGGCCTCATATGGCCTGCGCACTAACTACTGGACCCGGCGTGTGGTGGCGCGTCGTGTGGACGAGTTCGGCCCGAACGCTTGGGCCTGGAGCTCCCAGCCCGATTTCTTCCCGCACACGTCACACGCCACACGCAGAGATCGGCGAGGTTCATGGCCTTGAGGCTGAAGGCTGAAGGCTGAAGACCCGCGGCGGCTTCGCAGTGGTGGCGCAGGATTGGGGTCATGCCTCTACGCACTGCTGCCGAGGAAGCGGGCGCGGCTGCGGGGCGGTGGGCTGAACGGCGCGCCGACAAGCGTCCTGCTTGGCCTGTGTCCTGTGCCGTGTGCCGGCCACGCACTGGCTCCACGTGTTGCGCCGGAGCGAGCGAGCGAGCGTGGCGGCGCCGTTCGTCTTGGGATCTGGACGGCGTCGCCGTGACGAGCTGCGCCTCGTGTCTGCTCGCACGCATGCACATGGGCCTCGCACGCTCGCGTCTGACCGGCCGCCAGCTTCCCATGGCGCGCTGCGGCGCCTGGCCACTGGGCTGGCGTGCGCCCCACGCCAGCACCCGCGTCTCCTCGCGCTCCAAGTCGCGGCGCTTCACTCTTGTGCAGCGTCCCCCCATGCAGCTTCGTGCTTCGTGCGCCTCCGTGTGCAGACGTTCTCCTTCGTGCATGCACATGCACGTCAAAGCTTCTCCTCCCCCTCGTGACTTCCAACTCATTACCACTTACATTAAATAAAAAAAACTGGCGGGGGTCGCCTTCCTTAATGGAGAGCTCCTTTGCTCTCTGCTCGGCTCTCTGCTCTCTGCTCTCTGCTCGGCTCCTGTGCTCCTTTGGCTAGGGCGCCGAACTGATCTGGAAGAAGCTCGTGGTGAGCGAGCGAGCGGGCTCCGCGGCCGCCGAGATGCGTAGGAAGTACTTGCTGCCCGACTCCATGCCCCAGGGCACGCGGTGGTACGTGAACGCACCCGTGTTGGGCGCCTCGGCGGCGATGAGCGTCGTGGCGCTCAGTCCGTCTTCCATCAGCTCGATGCGGAGTGTCTTGACGCTCGAATCCAGTACTTCCCACTCGATCTGCACGGCTCGGCCGCGCGTCCACGTGGTGCTGGACGCCGGACTGCGCACAGCCAGCATGGCCGCTCCTTCCTCGTGGCGCTCGCTCACGTGACGCGCAGGGTCGCTGATCTTGCCATACACTCGAAGATGCTGCAGGTGGTGCGTCTTGCTGCCTTGCGGCGCTGGGACCGGAGGAGACGCTGACGTCAGCACGGGCGGGTATGTGCCCGAGAAGAGCGCGAAGTCGTAGCTGCGGCGTCGCGCATTGGCCCGACCTCCCGCCGTAACGGCGCTGAACGTGTGTCTCCGATGGTCCAGCGCCTCCTGCTGTCTCGCCAGGATGGAGCCCGTGGACTTGCGGAGCTGCGACTGCTTCAGCTGCTCCAGCTCCAGCTCGGCCGCTTCGGTGTCCGCGTCTCCATCTTGCTCGGGCAGCGGCTCTATTTGGCTCTCTGTGGCTGGGGACGGCGGCGACGCCGCCTTGTCCTCCTTGTCCTCCGCGCTCACGGGCGACGCCGGGCTCTCTGGCGTCTCGACGTCTTCTGGTAGGATCGCCATGCTATCCATGGACAAGCTGCGTTCTGTGCGGCGCGGACAGGACGCCACGGACGCCGTGGACGCCGTGGACGCGTCCACTCGCGAATGCTGGTCCAGTGTGCCCATACGCAGCGCCAGCAGCACCGGGAAGAAGCGCTGTAGCACACGCAAGCCCAGGTGCGCCAGACGCACGCTCCAGCGCGGCTTGGGCTTGAGCTCGGGCTCAGGCGAAGCTTGGCGGCGCGCGAGGGCGGCCGCGAGCTCCTGCAGTCCGCAGCTCGTGCTGCTTGGAAGTTGCGCGGCCGGTGTGCGGGTCACGCGCGGTGTGGGGTCGCGATCGGGGGTCGGGATCGCGATCGGAGACTGGGCGAGCAAGTGGGTTAACCTGCGGCAAAGGGCTGGGTGGTGCTATCCGGTGGCTCGCGGTTAGCAGCAGACACCAAATGCAAGAATGGGCCACAGAGCCGAACCGGGAGCCGGGAACTGGCCGCGGCGCGCCTGCGAGCGACTGCGACTGCGACTGCCGCGGCCGCAAACAGCCGAATCCGGTCCGGGAGTTGCGTGCGTGTGCGTGAATCAACGAATGAGCGCACGCAGGCGGCGCTGTGGCCGGGCCGAGCTGGGCTGGGCTGGGCCGGTCAGAAGCGCCAGGGGCCGCACGCATCCCCTGGTCTCCCGAAGTGCACATGACCTGTCTCTCTCATTTCGTGTTCGGGGACGGGATCTATTGGTGTACGCGAGAATCGCTGTGGGGAAGCCGAGGGCGAGTGGGCCGGCCGCCACGCTCGCCTCGAGCCGCTCTCGAGCCTCCCTCCGCGACGCGCAGCGCTGCTATCTGCCTCGCGCTGCGCGCACTCTGCCGCTCGAGCGGGCTTCCGCAACCCAGAGGCCCGTGTCACCGGCGACCGTCGTGCGAGATCGCCTTACAGCGGGTATTCGTACTCGGAGGGGAGGCCCTGTGCCAAGTGGGGCGTGCGCAGCAAAAAAGAGGCGCCTTCTTCCCCCCTTGGGTCGAGCTCTCGGGCCAAAAAGCTGCTTCCCCTCCAATGTGCCTTTTTCTCTGGAGCCGGGGGGCGCTTCCACTGGGAGATCGTATGCCCCGGGGCAGAGAAATAGCCTTCCAATCGAAGAAGAGGTGCCGGAAATAGCAAAGCACCAAGTGGCGCCAGCCCCAACCGCACGCCTGGAGGCGAATTGCGCCCTTTGCCAGGCGCCACAGAGAAAAAACAGAAAAACAGAACACCAGAGTGGCATACAAAAGGGGTCGTGCGAGCGCCATACTGGGTGCGCCGTCATAGCGTAAGCCAGAGAGAACAAGCGACTGAATCGCCCCGCGAATATTGGAGCCCGGGGCCAAGTCGTCATTTCGCGAGTGCTGTCCAGTGCCTGGCCTCTTTCCAGAGCTCCACCAGCTCGGCCGGCTGCCGCCGCCGCCGCCTCCGTCGCCTTCTTCTTCTTCTCCTTCCGCCGTGCTTCATGGCACTTTAGCTCTCGTCACGCCACGCCACATCCCGGGGAAAGCCGCCGGGATTTGCTCGCGACGGGGATTGCGTCAGGCCTCCGGCCCCGCAAACCGTATCACCCACAGGCCGGTGAATACGATTTCTCCAGTCTGCCGCACGTCCCCAGCTCGTCCTGTGATCCCAGCGAGCCGCGACGTGGACCAGAAACGCCTCGGAGATGCAGCTCGCTCGCCGAGATGGCCGTATCCCAGGCTACTTCCCCCTCGTGGCGTGGACTCGCGCCTGCGGGTTCGAGCCGCTGGCCTCTGTCTGCTTGCGGGGCTCTGTCCGTCGACAGCGCTGAGCTTTGGCCTGCAGTCTCTCGGCCGTCAAGTGCAGACAGGGCCGGCGTGGTCGTGGGCTCGCACAGATATTCGGTGGCTCGCCAGAGTGCCAACTCGCCCCTTCTCCGTCGGGGGCGTGGAGGTCCTCCCTCGTTCCGATGGCCGGCTGGCTCGCCTGGCTGCAGCTTGCAGCAGGGCCTCAGCAAGCAAGCCGCAGTTCGACTTCTCGGCGAGCATGAGCACCGCTTCCTGGGCGTCGAACTGACTCGCAGTGGAGACGACGGACAGGCAGGCAGGCAGGCATTGCCGCCTCACCTCGCCTCGCTTCTCCGTTGCGACTACTCCAGCGTGTGCAACGACCGAGGGCGACTCGTTGAAGCGGCCGAGCCGGATGGACTCCACTCGCGTGATATCCCAGCGTGCCACGTGGTCGACGGAGGCTGCAGGCTTTGCGACACCGTCCAGTGTGAGACTTTTGAGCCAGCCGAGGAGAGGCTCGGGCGCCAGGGCAGCAAGAAACGCCGCGGAGAATACTCGTCCGGCAGTCGACACTTTCCAAGTGAAGGTTCGCGCTCGTTCCAGAGGCAACCTGGATGCTATACTATGACGCGAATCGTAATACCGTGCGAGTAGTGCGGGAAACGCGCGTGTGATCAGAGACTCGGGGCAGACGGGGCGGCCCAGTCACGACCGTCACTCTGGATATTGAAGTCTGTGCGCATTTGGGCCAATCGGAGATCGCAACGAGGCTTCCAGGACAAACCCAGCAGACAGCCCAGCAGACAGCCATGGGATATCAGAGGATCCGCCTGTAGCCAAGCGTCAACTCCGGCATATCGGCGCCAGTTTATTATGGGGCGCCAGGCAGTTTACCATATGGCGATGGCTCGCATACAGGCCTTCTCTTCATTCTGTTGATGTCCTAATGTATGTACGGCCAACGAATCGCGCCAGCTCCCTAGGACGTCTCCGTGCTTGCAGCGATCACCACCCATCGCGTTGCTGGCATCCTGCTTGAGGCGTATTGTCTGCAGTCGAGACACCACGCGCTTTGGTGGAAGGGAGCGACCCGGAAGGGAGCGGCCCAGAAGTAGAGCGGCCGCAACAAGAGTTGCAGCGTTGCTGATGGTCCACTTCGCTGTGTACGTGATGCGAGTCAGTACCCGCTTTGGCAGGAGGTAGATGGCCACTGCGGCATGTCTCCGAGCTGCAACCCGTCGCACGGGATCCGATAAACTCCATCATGGTGTGCGTGCAGCAGGTATTGCGGAGCATGATGATCTGATCTATGCAAAGGCCAAGTCCCAGGTCACGTCCGTCTGAAGACGGTGCGTCGTCAATTGCTCGTGTGCCCGTGTTGATCGGGTTCTCGCTCGAAGCGTGAGAAGAGTTGCACGGCTCCACACCATTACGACGGCCGAGCTGGACCGCTCGTCGCTTAGAGCGAGCGACTTGCTGCAACTCTGCCTAGCTGGTGCCCTTATTCGCTGGATTCTGCTCAAGCCATACTTTTCAAGGGTATAACGTCGAGGAACATGCCATTCATTCCGGCTGACGTGAAAGCATTGCAAATGAGCAGCGCTCGAGACCTCGCGGTCTCTCTGGCGTGCGAGGGCCTGCTTCTCGGAAGATGGGAACGCTGTACATGCATGCATCAGAACACCATGCCTGCACGCGAGCAGCGGCGAGGTAACAGCAGAAGCGTCATGTGGGAGAGCCGAAGCGTCTGAAGCCTTCGAGTTGAAGCCGGAGCTGAGAAACAACGGTAAAGACGCCAAGTGCTGCTGGTGTTCGGGCGTCTAACGGCGCTGCGGTGATGGCGTGAGTCCCCTCGCGCGTTCATGTTGCACCTCTGCGTTCGTGGTCTGCACGTCCGTTCCCTCGAGCAAGACTTGATACCTTTGAAGGGCTCCGCAAGTTGAAGTCGATCGAGCTTTTCCACCGAAAGTGTTCAAACTGCGTCCAAGACACACAAGCGACAAAGCGTGTTCGGTGTCTCTAGCCTGCACTCTACTACAGTTCACACCTCTCTGCTGATTGGGGGCGCCATTCTATCATACACACCTCTCGCCCAATCGCCGAGCCGCACCCAGTAGCCCAGCCATCGGACGACCCCTCAAAGCGCAAGTCCAAGCAAGACGAGCACACGAAGGTCTTCGGATGCCGACGCGCATGTCGCCTCCCCGCCTGGACGAGGCGGCGCCGCTGCTCCCGCGTCCGACTGCGCAGACGGCGGCCGCTGTGTCCTTGTCGCCGCACAGGAGTGGGACGGCTCCGGGCTGTCTCTCCAGCATTACATTCAGGTGCGTGATCTGCATTTTGGTGGGGTGCGCTCGCGACCCAAGATGCCAGGGCGGCGGCATAGGCTAGGCGCGGCCCACACGCTGGTGCCTGGCGCACGAGACCTTCCTTTCGATGCCCGTGCGTGCGAGCAGCTTCTCCATCGCGTTCCGGCTCTGGAGGGGGCTCCAGCGTTGCATGGCTGCTTGAAGTCGCCGTTTGAAGATGTTATCCAGCGGGGCGTGACGTGGCTAACGGGACGCACGTGTGTCTTGCTGGGTTGTGGCTTGTTGGATTGTGATTGCAGCTGGCTGGGTGCGCTGCTTGAGCAGGGCGCAGCGGAGCCTCTGCGCGCCTCGGACTTGTGGGAGCTGCAGGCAGGGGACGAGGCGGCCCACGTGGCTCATGACCTGCGAAATGCGCTGCTCGAGTGCGAGAACGGTGGTCGCTCGCTCTGGGTCCCCATCCGCAAGGTGCAGAGTAGCTTTCAGCGCTTTGGGAGCGGTGGAGGAAGACAAACTCACGCTTTTGGTGGGGGCGTTCATCTGTTTGCATGGCGATATGGCAGGCATTTGGACGCAACATGTACATTGCTGGCGCGTGCAAGCTCGCGGGTGATTGTCTGGGCTTTGTGGGGCCGATCTGTATCAACGGTGAGGACTTTATGAACCTTTGGTGCTTGGGATCTGGTGCCATTACGCCTGATCCTGACCGTTAGTGCTGACCAAGCCGACTGAACTTCGTGGTGCTCCATGCTGCAGCGCTCATCAAGTACGTGGAGGACCCGACCACGGCCTGGTTCTCTCCGTTATACTACGGCTACATCCTCAGTGGCGCACTCTTCGTGGCATCCGTGCTGCAGACGCTGTGTCTCCACCAGGTGAGCGCGGAGCATTGGTACTTCGAAGCTGGAAAGCGTTGCTTTGGCTCATTCGACGACTCTATTGACCGTGTGGTTCGTATCTGACGTTGGCTCGCGACACAGCACCACCACCTCGTGATCCGAGAAGCCATTCGTGTGCGTTCGGCGCTCACGATGCTCGTGTTCGAAAAGTCTCTGACCTTGTCGTCGCAAGCCAAGAGCGCACTGGGCTCCGGCAAGATCCTCAACCTGGCCACGACCGACGCGAATCGCATCCTCGACCTCTTCTACATCAGTGCGTTCTACATGTACTCACGTACTTCTACCTCTCTCTTCGGCATGGAGCACTGACTGAGAAAACGTTTGTTCATCCATGAAACGTGTTGTACACAGTCCATTACTCGTGGGCGGCCCCGCTTCAACTGCTCATTGGCATGCTGTTGCTGGTGCGCTATTTGGGTGTGGCGGCGTTCGCTGGTGTAGGGATTATGATCGTGTTGCTGCCCCTGAGCGCGCTGATCTCGTCCCACGCCGCACGAATCTCCAAGCGAGTACTGGAGTGCACGGACAAACGTATTAAGTTCCTGAACGAACTGTTTCAGCACATTCGGGTGATCAAATTCTACGCCTGGGAAAGCGAGACTCTGGAGCAAGTGGATGCCATTCGCACGCAGGAGCTGCACGAACTAAAGCACATGATCATCTGGAACGCGTACAGCAAGATGCTGCTGCAGGCGGGGCCTGTCTTGGTCTCTCTCGGCTCCTTTGCGGTGTATTCGTACGTACAGACGGAGCCGCTGACGCCCGACAAAGCCTTCACGGGCATCTCACTGTTCAGTATCTTCAGACTTCCGCTCATGGCTCTACCGCGCGTCTTCTCGCTGATCTTCCAAGCCAACGTGTCTATCAAGCGGTTGGACGCCTTCCTGGCAACTGAAGAACGCACACGCAATTCGTTCTCGCGGTCGAACTCCTTGATCTCCGACACGGCATTCGAAATCCGCCATGCCACCTTCAAATGGTCGGATGAGAGTGAGAAGAAGACGACTCAAGGCTTGAAACTTGACCGGAAGTCTGGATCTCAGAGGGAGAAGACTTTTACTGCCCAGCTTTCCAACGTGACTGTGACGATCCCGAAAGGGAAGCTGACACTTGTGGTGGGAGCAGTGGGCAGCGGCAAATCCACGCTGCTGTCAGCCGTACTGGGTGAATTACAGCCTGAATATGGTGTCGTGCGCATCCCGACGAAGCACGTGGCGTACGCGGCCCAGACGCCGTACTTGACCAACGCCAGCGTGCAAGACAACATCTTGTTTGGTGCGCCGTACGACGCTGCACGACTGCACCGCGTGGTCAAGAGTTGCGAGCTGGAAGCGGACCTGGAGCTCCTTTCAAACGGTCTGAAGACGGAGATTGGCGAGAACGGGGTGACGCTCAGCGGTGGCCAGAAGCAGCGAATCTCCATTGCGCGTGCCGTTTACGCGCAGGAACAGGATCTCTACGTGTTCGACGATGCGTTGTCAGCACTGGACCCACATGTGGCCACACGGATCTTCAAGCAGTGCTTCAGTGGATCGGCGAACTCGCCCTTGGCAGGTCGAACCCGTGTGCTGAGCACTCATTCGCTTCAATTCGCTCGCTCTGCCGACTGGATCATCGTGATGGACAATATGCGTGCCGTGCAGATGGGGACGTTCGAGGACCTTACGCAACGCACGCCAGATGGCAAGTTCGCGCACATGTTGCAGTCATTTGAGAGCGCTGGAGAGGCCACACGAGGGAAGGACGGTGATGTCGTTGATTCTAGTTCTTCTCGTTTGAGTGTCGAGAAGGACAGTGTGGGTGTATCAGCGTCGACGGATGCGGGAGCGTTGATGCAGGAGGAGACAAAGGTGGACGGAAGCTTGTCCTCGCGCATCTACGCGTCGTACTTCGCGTCTTGCGGCTCGATTCTCGTGGTGGGATCGCTCGCGCTACTCGTAACCACGCAGCTGTCGTCCGTGTCCACGGATCTCTGGCTCACCAACTGGACGAGCGCCAAGTCCACGGGATCCAGTCTCACCTTCTACCTCTCTGTCTATGCGTATCTCGGCCTGAGCACCATCATACTGGGCTTTGCTGGAGATCTCTGCTGCCGCTACGCAGGACTCAGGTAGCCATCTATCTCTGCATCGCCGGCTTGGGATTGAAAGTGGAGGTGGACGTAATCTAACCAGTCTCTTGTGTGTGTGGTATGGCGCACAGCGCTTCGAAGAGTATCCACCATACACTGCTGTACCACCTCATCAAAGGAACCATGCGGTTCTTCGACACGACGCCTGTGGGTCGCATTCTCAACCGCTTCTCGAACGACATGAACACGATCGGTAGGTTGGCATTGTTTTACGTGTGCTTGCATACCACTCTGTCTTGTAGTAGAAGCCAAAGTCTCTCACGTCTTGCGTTACTGCGTTCCAGACCAGAAACTCAACACGGCCATCGTGCAGTTCGTGACCATGCTGCTGGCACTACTGAGTATGCTGGCCATCCAGAGTTCGACCGCACCCGTGCTTTTAGCGCTGCTTATCCCGGTCTTTGCGTGCTACATGGCGTACCAGAGCTACTACGCCAAGTCTTGTCGAGAGCTGCAGCGACTGGATAACATCTCCAAGAGCCCTGTGTACGCGCACTTCACCGAGGCGCTTAATGGTCTGGTGACCATCCGAACGTTCCAGATGGTCGCATCCAGCCAGGACGTCCAAGCTGGTCGTATCAACGAGAACACCAAGGCTTTCCTGCTGTTGAACCTTATCAACCGCTGGCTGGGCGTGCGTCTGGAGTTCCTGGGCGCGGTCATCACCTTTGCTGTGGCTTTCTTCGTGAGTCGCGATCATCTGGAGCTCTCCAGCGCACTGGCCGGCTTGCTGCTGAGTTACTCGCAGACCATGACGTCACTGCTAAATTGGCTTGTGCGCAACAACATCGACATGGACAACATGATGAACAGCGTGGAACGTACGGACGAATACTCGCGTGTGGAGACGGAGCCCGTGACGCTGTGCGAGAGTCCCTACGAACGTCTCACAACGTCCAAGTCGCGCGTACTGCGCTCCCGTCCACAATGGCCTGAGCACGGCAAGATCAATTTTGTGAACCTTGTGGTGAAGTACAGCCCCGAGGCGGCCCCAGTGCTTCATGGCGTGTCTTTCAGCGTGCAAGGCGGGGAGAAAGTGGGGATCTGCGGTCGTACAGGCGCTGGGAAGAGTTCGCTGCTACTGGCACTCTTCCGGATGGTGACATATGACAGAGGTGTGGGCGGTGGAAGTATCCACATTGACGAAGTGCCCACCACGACGCTCACACTCACCGAGTTGCGCTCGCGTATGGCCATCATCCCGCAGGACCCCGTGCTCTTTGCTGCCAGCATCCGCTTCAATCTGGACCCCACGGGTCGATCCAGTGACTCGGAGCTCTGGAGTGCCATCCGCAAGTCGCATCTCGAGCCGGTGGTCAAGCGATTGGCTGGTGGTTTGGAGGCCGAGGTGATGGAGAGTGGAGACAACTTGAGTATGGGGGAGCGCCAGTTGTTGTGTCTGGCGCGTGCCATCTTGAGAAAGTCCAAGGTGCTGTGTCTCGACGAGGCCACGGCGTCCATGGACCACGCCACGGGTAAGTTCGAGTTAATCGATGCGCTAACTGTCGTTGGCTGCCATTTCGAAGTACGTGACGGATGCACTTACCGTTTCTGTGGCTTGGTCGATTGTTTGTCGCATGTAGACGCCTTGATCCAGAGGTCTATCCGCGAAGAGTTCGCGAGCTCGACGGTGCTCACGATCGCGCATCGAGTGGAAACAATCCTGGACTACGACAAGATCCTCGTGCTCAAGCAGGGTCGCGTGGCGGAGTTCGGGACTCCGGCCGAGCTCCGCAGCAAGCCCAACGGCGAATTCGCGGCCATGCTTGTGCGGCCGTAAATGTAAACAGCAGCA
>JAADYK010000411.1:0-21065 GCA_023338225.1 Halophytophthora batemanensis
CCGTGCAGCGCCTTCCTCACACACGCCTCAAACACAAACTCCATCGGATCGCCAGTCAGGAAATCGTCGAGGTCGTCCGCAGTCATGTCCGTCAGTGTGAGCAGCAACTCGGCAGGCTCGAAGGTATCCATCACGGCTCCGATCAAATCTCCCACGGCGGGGCCGCCCACCAACACCAGAGCTCCCGTCACAAGGCCGATGAGTCGCTCGCGTTTCGCACGCTCGATGTCATTGCGTTCCTTCTGGATGAGAGCCTCGCGTAGGGCGTTGAAGTTCTTGTGCAGCGCGTTGATGTTGGCCTCGTTGGCGGCGACGCGGCTCTCGATCTGCTGCAGCGATTGTTTGATCTCACGCACCCAGTCTGCGCTCTCCATGTTTACTTGGTTTGCCAGCACGGTCCACGTGGATTTCTCCTGGACGGAGATGAAGCCTCGCTTCTCCGATGCATCCAGCATCGTGAGGAAAAGAGCAGCAGCAGGGGTATCACACACAAGCTTCTCGCGGATCACCTCGTCGAAGGTATCACGCAGCACAGTGTGCATTTCTTCCGTTGTCAACGATGATACCCCAAGCGTGAAGAAAAATCGTAGATCTTGCACGCTGGTAAGATGGCCAAGCAGCTGGCGTAGCACTGCCTCCGTGACTGGTGTATCGCTTGCTTTGCCCATCAACTCAGCCGAAAGCTTTGAAAACGTCAGCGTCTTGAGCAGATAACGCAGTTTGCCGTTCTTGTCGTCGCCTTCATAGACGAGCTGTGCAGCGGTTTTCCCGCTGCTGGTCCTTGCCGTCAGATCGATGCCGCAGTCTTCGAGCAGGTACTCCACAACTTCCAAGTAGCCCATAGCAGCCGCTGCGTGCAAGGCTGTCCACCCAAAGGGTTCGAAGAACGCCTCGTGAACCCAATTAGGATTCACCAGCTGTGATGCGACGATCTCCGCGGTTTCCTTCACACGCTCCAGGTCTCCCACCAGCACAAGCTCAAAGAAGTAGCGTCTGTAGCAGTCGTACGCGCTGTCACTCGAACTTCGAAGTTTCGTTGCAAAGGCCATGGGGTGGCCGTGGCGGCGATATAAACCAAACCAGTAAAAACGACAGAGCCGCACAGATCCCGCGTGATCTGCCATGCCTTCGTCCCGGTATTCGGCCTCACAGTCCACCTTGAAGCGAGCCATGACAGCCTCCAGGCTCTCCTTCCACTCCTGCTCGTCATCTTCTTCACCCCCACCGTAACTAGCCGCGACACTTCGGAGACGAACCGCTTCCACGAACCCCTCCTTCCACAACGTCCTGGCGAGGACAGTCTCCACGGCGTCCACGTCTCGCGCCGCGAGAGCCGCCTCGATGCTCGAAAAGGGTGCGACGTCGTCCAAAATGTCCTCGCGGCCTGGCTGTGCGGCGAAGTCCATGGCGTTCATGTCTTCTTCTCCTCTGACGTTGGGATCGGCTCCTGCCAGTAGGAGCTCGCGTACGACATCGCACCAGCCCTTGTAGATCACTCTCAGAAGGGTATACACCATGTGGTCACTGTTCGAACCAAAGTCCGTACGCCCGATCGCCGCGCCACGTGCACCGCGGAGCTGCTGTCTGAAGGCGAGAGAATTCACATGCTGGCCAACCATCAACCCAACCTCGGGCATGTCAATATCGGTCCAAGTATCCTCGACTACACGAACCCCCATGTCCGTGAGGCAGTGAGCGTTCTGCAAGAGGACATCTTGGCTCAGACTCTGGTAGTAGTCCAGCAGCAGCGCGAGAATCTGCGTGTCAGGCTTCAGGATAGACAGCTTGATGGCCCCCGATAGCTCCTCGGGCGATGGGTTGTGCGCCAGCAGACGTCGCACGCCGTCCACATCGTTGGTCTCCACCAGATCCTCAATCTCGATGCGTTTCCGACTGAAGATGCCCATATTCGCTTGTGCGCTGCGGAGGTCAATCTGGAAGTGAGCTGCTGTCGGCGAAAGTGGCTGGAGGGAAGGAGAGCTCGTGATGGGCAGTCGCATTGGCTACATACCCGTCAGGAAAATGGTCCTCGGAGCTTGACCATGGTGATGGCTCGCGGCCAAGGGAGCGACCTGCGGAATGATCCGCCCGCTTTACCCACAAGGTGTGCCCGTCCAGGCTTCCATACAGTCGCGACGCGCCCGTGTTCCAGGCGCCATGGCAGTTGTCTGGCTGCAAAGTACGCTGCTAGTGCCGTGTTCGCTTCGTGCGCCGACCTATCCGCGCAGGTACGCATCGTCGTGTACGTTTGCGCTCGATGGTGCGGCAAACCAATGAAACCCAACAAAGGATCCGCGCGTTGAACGCACACACCGCTATGCGCGCGCGGAACCGTGTAAGTCCACCCCCGGCGCGAAGTGCTTGCCGCTTGTACTCGTAGGCGGCACTTGGCAGTGTTGCGTGCGACCGATCGCAACTGAAGACTACTCTGCACAAATCTGGGAGCAAGTCGCACCGTGCTCTTGCACGCGCGAGACCAACTCGGCACGGAGCCGTGCGGCTCCTGCCCGGGGCAAGTCAGTCGGCCGCACTGCTCAGCTTCGGGTGTGCTCAAGCCCTCCCCGGGCGACCTGCTCATGTGGCCGAGGTGCTCTGGTGCCCAGTCTGCGGCTGCTCATTGGGGGAAAGTCCCCCTCACGCCATCTGATTGGCTGGCTGGTCCGGCTCGAGCGAGGGGATTGGTCAAAAGACTTCAGCCTTGGCGCTTTCGAGCGTGGAACCAAAAAGCAAGGCAGGCTGAGATATCACATTGCCCGCTTTTCTCGCAACCAGAAGCTGGGCGGCGATCAAGCCTGCCGCGAAGGAACCCGGAGAGGGCATGGAGGCTGCTCAGCATCAGCGGCGCACACAGTGGCGGCTCGCGCGCCAGGAGCTGTACGCGCAGCTGGCGCGCAGTGCTGCGGGCGGATTGCGGCGCGAAGCCGTCCTCGCTTCCAGGTACGAACGACCCGGGAGCGTCCTAACTGCATTCACCCGCTCCGAGTCTAAAGCATTGCGCTTCTGTACATGCGGACCATTGACTCCGCGCCGCAGAGCGCTGTTTGCGTTGGTGCCTTCTGGGAATGCTCCAGAGCGCAACCAACTCACACCCAAACCATTCGACCTGCCCCACACGCAGGACGCTGTCACGGTCGTGTGCGCTGAGATTCCCCCATTCGTAGCAGATCAATGGCAGCCCAGAACCCGCGCCATCCTGTCGGCTCTGCGTGGCCAGCAGAATCCACTGCTGGAGGGTGGTGCTGACAAAGAGAATGCGCTGGAGCTGTACGTGAGCGACCCAGGGCTCATGCACGTGACACTGTTCTACACGTCGCACCCGGACGACCTGGCACCGCGAAACCAATTCGAAAGCAAAGCTCGTCGTTGTGAGCAGGAAATCGCACAGCTCCGCGACTTGGCTGCCAGATTCACGGCGTTCCGACTGAAGGCCGTAAAGGTGGTGCTGGCAGCTTCAGGCGCCATTCTCCTTCTCTTCCAGTGCCTGGAAAGCCATGGCACGAGGAACACTAAGGCGGTGAATGGCGGAGAAAACGCCGAGTTCTCGGTGGACCTACTGCGTGATGAAGCCCAGCAGACGTTCCCTTTTGTGTCCAACAAAGGCCCGAGTGCGATTATACACACGACCCTGGCGCGCGTGCTGTCTCCTGCTGCACTGGACGAAGCTACACTCGCTCGTACTCGGGAGACATGCGCTCGGATCTCCGAGCAACTCACGACGGACGATGCTCCTTTCGTCGTGGATAAGCTCTGGTACGTGGACGAATCGCACTACATCCGCCCGTCGGGGCACACGACGGTCATCTCGCTCGGAAGCGACTGCAGTAAGTGAACGCGAGACAACACACGTGGAAGCCAGCAGAATGCAGAACAGCAAAGAGCGCTACCTGTAGTAGAGCTGTTTGTCGCCTTGCTGCTCGGTGTTCATCGTGGTAGTTATGCCTAGCAACATGCGGAAGCACCCAAAGATTATGCCTGAGCCTTCTGCCGGCGCTCCTCAGCCTTAGCCTTAGCCTTCGCAAGACTCTGCTCGAAGGGCGGGTAGCACACGCCTTCCTCCGTGATGATGCCCGTGAGGTATTTGCACGGCGTGACGTCGAAGGCCGGGTTGAACACGGGACAGCCCTCTGGTGCAATACGCTTGCCCTGCACGCACGCCACTTCATCAGCGCTGCGTTCCTCAATGGGGATCCCCATGCCTTCCAGGAAGTTCAGGTCGATGGTGCTCGTGGGAACACAGGCATACACCGGCACCTTGTTCTCATGCGCCACAACCGCCAGCTTGTACGTGCCGATCTTGTTCACCACGTCGCCATTCGCTGCCACACGGTCAGCACCAAAGAGCACCACATCCACCTTGCCAGCCAGCATGAGGTACCCAGCAGCGTTGTCCGCAATGAGGTGGATTGGAACGCCCTCGCGCATGAGCTCCCAGGCCGAGAGTCGCGCGCCCTGCAGTCGCGGTCGGGTCTCATCCACCCACACGTGCACATTCTTGCCCTGCGCGTGGCACTCGTAGATGACACCAATGGCAGTACCGATGTCCACGGTAGCCAACGCTCCAGTGTTGCAGTGGTGCAAGATGTTGCTGCCAGCAGGCACCACCTCGGCGCCGAATTCACTCAGCCGCTTGTTGATGGCCACGTCCTCCTCGGCCAGAGCCTGCGCAAGTGCGAGTGTCTCCTTCACCAGTTCCGGGATGCTGATTTCAGTGCTGCAAAGCAAACGACAAGCACCAGGCAGTGCCACGAACACAGTGAGCCAACTGGTTTCACTCGAGGGGAAATGGTAGTTGCGCTAGAGCCTGACCTCTGCTGGACTTTCGTCTGCAGCTCCTTCGCCACTCTCTCCGTCGCTGCACACGCAGCAATAGCACGTACATCAGCTCAGTACAGCCACACAGCTTTCTCCATGCCCAAGTTCAGGGCCTTCGGATCGAACAGTGCCACGTACCCCATGTGAGATTCACGGCCGTGGGTCGCGCGGCATCGATGGTGCTTTTAGCATTCTGGATGAACGCCATAAACTCAGTCACGCCGGCTGCATCCGTCGCCGTAAAGTTCTGCGCCGCCAGTGCAAGTCCAAACGCGCCAGCAGCTCCGATGGCCGGCGCGCCGCGCACCGCCATGTCGGCAATGGCGCGAGTCACGTCCGCCACAGACTCGCAGCGCATCAGCACCAGCTCCGCCGGCAATTTGCGCTGGTCAATGAGCTGCAATGCACCGTTCTTCCATTGCACGGAGCGCGTGCGCTCGCCCGCTGTCTGCGTGGACATGGCTTCGTCGTCTTGGATCGAATCTACTGCTTTCAAAGCTCCAGGAGGGGAAGGACCACCAAACCAGTGGTCGTTGATACGCGTAATCAGATCTGAGACGGAATCTGACCCCACCGAGTCTCGAAAGGGCGTGAAGCTGCTACTGGTCACCTGCACTTCGTGATCTTGCACTTCATCCTGTGGCTGCTCGACGATGGTGCTCGCACACCCCTTGCAGTGGACGGAGGAGCTGAACGCGCTGTTAAACCAGTGCGTGTTCGCCAGCAGCTACGACTTCGACGCAGCCAGCAAGCTCTTCAACGCTCGAGCGGCCACGCTCCGACTCTGGAGGTGCGTTCAATGGATGGGAGGTTGTACGCGTGCATGGTGGCGCAGTGCTCATCTACCAGCTGTGCATAACAGTGATGGAGTGCCAGTGCTGACGGCAAATCAGTGTCAAGAGCGCTGGATAGTCTTGAATCCGGCGGAGGAAGACGAGGAGGAGGAGGAATGGCACGACTCGGACGGTGGTGAAGAGCCTGAAAGCCAAGAGGTCTACAACGCCAGCCATGAAAGTGCTATGACTGCGCTACAGCTGGAAGATGATGTGGAGCCTCGAGGAAGTGTACAGAAGCTAGAGTCATCAGAGGAGGCAGAGGAGGCAGAGGAGGCAGAGGAGACTGCTGTTCCGCACGGCGGTCCTCGGTTGGAGCTCTCGCTGACTGACGCCGAGCTGGATCTACTATTGAGTGCGCTACCCCAACCAGTTCAGGAACACCAGAAAGAGGATAACGGCTTCACTTCGGCTGAGGCGAAGCACCCGCAGCAACCAGTCGTCGCTCGCAGCGAGATGCAGTGGGTGCTGGACTTCTTGAAAGATCCGGACGCTATGGTACCTGTGGATGCGGACGCCAAAAACTTGGCGGCCAGTCCGGAGAAGCATGACGACGATAACTACCAGGTCTTCCTCGAAGGTCTACAGGAAGCCAACCTCATGCTTCCCACGCCACCGTTGGGAGGCAATCTCGTCCCACCACCACCTACACAAGTGAAGGCATTGCAGCCAGCGACCAGCGCGACTGCCAACGATGATTGCTCCAGTGACGACGACGACGACGACGACGACGACGACGACGACGACGACGACTGGGAACGCACGCGTCAGGCCATCAAAGCAGGACGAGCATAAGTCGTCCTAGCCGGTAAAGCTAGCGCTGCAATGTCAAGCGCCTCGCTTTCAATGCTGGTAGCTCTGCGGGAAACCTGGTACTGAACTCGATGGAGGCGGGGACGAAGCTCAACAGTATGCGAACAATGTACGTATCGCCGCTGCAAGGAATATGAACTACCGCACAATACATACCGCTGAAACGTAACTACGTGCGCGTCGCTCCTGGTCTTTCGCTGCTACCCGCTTGCCGTGGTTTCGCTCTCGCCGCTGTGCTTCCATATGTGCGTCATGGAGATCAGTGCACATCGCTGGAATAGATACATGTGACGAGTGATCTCACTGCACAGCTAAATCACCGCATGAAACTGAGGAGCGTCAGGTTGCCGGTCTTCACCTTGCTCTTCCGTGCCTTCAGCCAACGATGCCGAGGCAGCTGACAGCGCCGCAGCGTTCTCGGACGACTCCAGCAGCGTAGACGCGTCCATGTGCTGCTGTTCGTCCACTTCCAGTGACGAGATGCCATGCGCAGAGGCAACCGCCACAGCCGCCGTTCCATGTTCGCTTTCGTGGCCCAGTCCAAGTGCGTGTGAGTGGCCGTGACTCCCCTCGCGCGTAGATTCCAACGCAGCCATAGGGTCCTGGCGACTTTCGATGCGAATGGCGTCCTGCACGCGCCGGATGGCGTTGAGAGCGCTGTCGTCTGTGTCACTGCGGTCTTTCAGCACGTGCAGTACGTCCCGGAACGCCTTGAGTTTCTCTTGCAGAGAAAGACTTGGCCCCGATGCCTCGTCGACGCTGTCCTCGATCTCGTCCTCTGGCACGTCGGCCACGCTCTCCACAATGTCGAAGAACTCTTCATGCACCGTATTCTGCGCAATCGCTTCGTCGTTAAGGTACTCCATGATGGTCATGGGGTCTGCAAGCCGCAGAACCAGCATAAAGTGTTCCAGCTCCGTGTCCAGCATCACATCCTCCTCCTGCTGCAGTAGGTCGTGGTCTTCCATCCCCAACGTGTCACGCACAAGGTTTGTGGCCGCCCAGGCGCGCTGCACCGTCTCCCTGGACACCTCCTCCCAGCTCGCAACAGCCCACTTCATGGCCTGAAGTACGTCCACTTCGAACATGGTGCTCCTGCCACGATCAGCCCTTTCGATGGAGTGGCGCAGGTGGTAGCGACGGAAGCGCTTCTTGAAGGTTGTGAGCAGGCCAGACGTGATGGGGTTCAGCATGTGCGAGGCTCCCACCGGCAGGATAAACACCACAACGTTGGTCAGGTCCAGATGCGAGACCACATGAGACGCCACCTCGTTGATAAACAGCAGGATGCGGCGCTTCTGGCTGGACATGGCGAAGTCCAGACGCTGCAGCCAGCGCGAGAAAATGACACCCGTCATCCAGGCCTTATGGTTCCAGAAGTAGTGCAGTCCGTGCTGCTCCGCCGTCTTCTTGCGGAAGCACTTGGGGTGCTCGTGGTGCGACACAAACAGCGGCTGGAGCTTCTCCGAGCCGTCGGCGTTGGCCGCCAGCGCCGCCACGAAGCGCTTCTTGGCTCGCAGCGGCTCACTCACCACTGCGCTCTGTGTAGGCGGCAGTGTATACAGCACGCACGTCTCGTCCATGGCGAACACGTCTTTGGGCGCGAACTTGCTCGTCTCGTTCTGCAGCGCTTCCATACTGGAGAAATAGAGCACCTTCGGGCTGTTCCCGTCTGAACTGGAGCCCCGAGCCGCAGCGCCACTAGCAGCCGCCGAGGCGCTCGCTGTGGATTTACTGGTGTCGTCCAAAGCGCTGGAGTTGGAGTGGTGGTGCTCCGCGTTGAACTTGCGGAAGCTGAAGTTGTGCCGCAGCTGAAAGGAATGCAGCCAGCCATTGGAGAACTCGGGCTGCTCGCTCTCTGGGATGCCCAGCATCTTGGCAAAGTGCTTGGCCTTCTCCTTCGTAAGATCTCCTTGCACGGTAATGCCTCGGTGTGCACACTGGATGACCCAGTTGGCCAGTGCGCTATCCAGTTGCGGGTGCTGCACCACACGCCGCTTCTTAATCCCCAGCTCCAGAGAGCTCATGTTGGTGAACTCGTGCTGGCGGCGCAAGATCCCCGAGATGGTGGACTGCGCCGGCGTCTTCTTGAGGTTGAACTCGTGCTTGGTCCACTGCGCCAGGTCTTTCTGGGACATCACCCCGCCGCTCTTCTGGTAGAACTCGCAGATAACCTTGCGCTGGTAGTTGGTGAGGTTGCCGTTCCCCGTGCCCACACGCTTGCGGGGCCGCGCGCCAGTCTTGGGCTTGTTGCCGCCGCCTGCGCTGCCTGCTGCAGTAGCGCCGGTGCCTGCTTCAGCCAGCAACGTCGTGATCATTGTCGAGGGCGTGGGCGCGGCTTCCGACGCCGGTGCTTGGGCCCCAGAAGCCGCAATCGAAACTGCACCAGGAGACGCAGATGCGCCACCGGCGTACGCCTCGCCCGGTGTCGTGGAGGCCGCGGCTTGAGCCCCGTCGGCGGCGCCATCTTCCCGGCGCTTCCCCATCTTGCTCGGTTGCACGTTCAAGTTGAGCGCGCTTCCCCGTCTAAAGTACTGGCGCGAGGATTCCGAATGCGAGAGGGTTGGCCGGAAGGCGGCGAACTTACTGGCTGCCGTTGCAGCATAAGGGTGCCTCGAAGGGCCGAATGGCGTGGACCGAACTGGAGCTACTCCCAAGTTGCAACAGCCAGCAGTGACTATTAAGTTCGCTTCGGCACGCGAAAGAGTGACATTGGGCTCTGCCATGAGGGCATGCAAAGTGGCCACCAGCACCGGGAATGGCGACGGAACGCACTGCTCCTGGCCGCGCCAGCGACGACGGAGACGACGGCGCAGAGTGGGAAGACGCGTACACACGACACTTCACTCTGGTGTTGACGTCGGTGGCGCGCGAGCGTGAGGATTTCCGCGCGCTCTTCTCCGAGGACGAGCTGGCGGTGGCGCACACCTTCCTCTGCACGCTCTCGCCCTTCCAGCAGCAGCTCTACGCGCGGCTCTTCCAGCGTCGCGGGCCCTGGTTCAAGACCACGTCGCTCTTCCGCTACTTTATGCACGATGATGCTGGAGAGGAAAAGACGGAGATGCCAGACCAGGCACTGGTGCGGGCCACCATCGCTGCACTGGTGGAAGCGGGGTTCTTATGCGTTCTTCCAGTCGCGGCGACTGCAGCAGCACAGTCAATTACCCAGGAAGCGAACAGAGCTGCACTGGACGCCATACAACAGTGCGCCTCTGCGCCGGAGCTTGCAGAGCTGCATAAGACGTTGATCGGCAGTAACCGTAGTGGGAAAGCGGAGGTCTTCCAGGCCGTCAAGCGCGTCGTATCGACTCAGAGACGTATCGACGGCTCAAAGATCCCTGTGGCTAGCCTCATGCAGCGAATCTGGCTGGAGTCGTATCCATTAGCTGGGAAGAGGGGCTCCGACGCAATGGTGGTTCAAGTGGCGGAGGGTGTTCACGACTTGCTGCTTCGGATGCACCGACTGTTCTACTTTGTATCCAGCGCTCCGTTCGCGGCGTCCACCACCATTCCACCGCCAATGGAAGATGTGGGTGAGTTGATCTCCATGGCAATGCTTAAGATACGTCAGGAGCCAACGCAGTGGCCGGGACTCATGGTGTTCTTCAAGAAGGTCGAGTACCCCAAGTACAAGGTAGCTGGAATCTCCAGTACGGAAGAAACTGCTGCCAATGTGAAGACCGAGAGACATGGCGCTTTCCCGTCATCTGAGGCCTATGTGTGCTACGAGGTGGCATGTCAACTTCGTCGACTGATGGGTTTAGTTGAGCAGTGCCTGCACATTCCAACCCCCGAGATGGAGTACCAGGAGCCGGATCTGGAGCTCAAGTGGATGCTGAGCGACACGCCGCCTATCTTCCTAGCCTACCAGCAGCTGCTGGCGCTCCTTTTCGAAGATCAAGACGATGACAGCGGTTGTCTGTTGGTTACGGAGCCGTCTGGATTATCTAAGATCGATCAAGACGACTCAAAGAGTTGGCAAATGCGGAGCTGGGAGCAGTTCTACCTCGAACTCAGCCGGATGCACTCGCTGGACGACCTCGTACTAGCGAGTCGAAGCTGTCTCCACGCATATCTCAAGTGGATGAAAGCGGCTACCCCAGGGGAAGTGAAGCCTGGCAGTACGATGACGTCAGACGTTCCAATCTTCCTCTCCAAGTGCAACGCCGGATACCATCTGGCTCGAGTCTTGCACACTGCTGTGGGTGTTTATGAAAAACTGCGGAAGTACCAGCTCGCGAGTATCTTGCTGAACGAACTTCTTGCAGCGCCATTTCTGGCGCGGAAGCGCGGGTACTGGTGGGATCGACTGGCGTTGAACCTGGAGCACCTCAAGTGCGCCGATCAAGCACGAGCGGCCTGTATGAACGCTCTCGGAGACCCGCAAGTGCTTGACGCGGATCGTATCGCACTTGAACGACGGCTGAAGCGCTTGCAGCGACTGAGGGACAAGCTGACGCAAGAGCAGGTGGTGGAATCGTCTGCTACAGACTCGTTCCTACGCCTTCGCACAGCTGAACCGGACAAAGATCTAGAGAATGCTGAAGACGAGGCAGTCGAGCCAACGGCCAACGCGAGTACGTACGATTTCACACAGAATTGTATCGTGGGCCGGCCGCTCAATCGCAAGATGGGGACTAAGTCGCGCTTCATTGGATACGACGACGAGCCTTGCAATGTGGAGCAGTTGGTGATGCAATACTACCGTGATCATGCCGCCGAAGCAGCAGATGTGGATGCTGCAGGAACTACTGGCGGTTGGTACGGCCTCCATTCTGAGGGTTTCGTGCTGCGGAACCTGTTCGGTATCATGATGTGGGACGTGCTGTACGCAGATGTCCCAGGCGTCTTCCAAACGCCTTTCCAGTCAGCACCGCTCGATTTCGGGTATGCAGAGGAGTTCTACGAATCTCGGAGTGCGCTGATCGAGAATCGACTCTTGGATGTAGCAGAGCGGTGGACGATGGCAGAGCTGCTGTCAAGGTTCGCGACGACGTGGGATGAGGAATATGGAAAGTTGACTCGGTTTGTCAGCTGGCCGAGCGATGCAAGAGCGTCGTTGCTGTTCCATTTGCTGGCCGTCGTGGCAATGGGCCGATCGCAACTGGCCCATCTGCTGCGCTATATGGCAACATCCAAGGAGTTCCACCAGGCTCAGAATGGACTACCAGATCTGTTTCTGCTCCGGATCCAGCCTTCGGGGACAGGAGGCGACGGCGTGTTGAAGGTCGAGAGGTTGGCATTGGATAGCCATGGCTGTCTGAATATTCACGCGTTCTGTGGCATGGACGACCAGCTGAACTTGAACGAGAAGGTGGAATCAGAGGTATCACTTGCGGGCAAAGAAGAAGAGGCACCATTGCAATGTGCGTTGCCGTTCTTGGAGAAGGGGAGCTGGCACACGAGTCTGAAACTTGTAGAAGTGAAAGGCCCGCGCGACCGACTGAGCGACAAGCAGCTACTTTGGCTTCAAGTCCTGAATGAAGACGTTGGGCTCGATGCTAGCGTCATGCACGTGGTGGAGGAGGAGAAGCACGTGGAACGCAAGCGCAAACGAAAGCAGAGCATGAAGAAGAGAAAGGCGGCTTTAATCGGGGCCAACAGCTCCACAGCAAACAAGCAGTCCACGCGGCGAAAGCAATAGAACCTGTAGTGCGAGCATAGTGTCTTGCGTCAATCTATGGCAGATGGCCTTCTCGCTGGGAAGCGGGGCTAGACAACTCGGCTGAGATACTGGCCGATGCACTTCTTACGCCCGTTGCTAAGGGGGGTCTGGCGGCCAATCCGTGAAGATGCGCGACGCCCTGCGCAAAAATGGCTATGACTCTCGCATGTTCCCAGTATCTGTAACGACAAAGAGTAGAATCGATACTCTCCACATCACCTGTCGTAAGCCACTCCTCCGGCTTCCCCCAGCACATGCACGTCACCCACCGCCGATGCTTGTCGGTGCATCCTTCCGGACGCGGTGGCAGCAATTTTTCCTACACCACGGTGTGCTTCACCACCACATCAGGAATCAAGTCCCCCGTGGAAACTGACCCGTCACCATCTCGATGATGCACGTGCTCAACGAGTAGATGCTACACGCGAACATCGCTTTGGCACACTGCAACACCTCGAGCGTCCCCTAGCGAAATGCCTTCGTCTTGGAAGTAGCAGACGCCTCTTGTTTTGAACCCGCCATTCGATGCTTCATGTGGCACCGGAAGATGGCGATCCCCAGCTGCATCACACCTGTAGGTCTTGAGGAGCCTGCCATCGAGGCAATGTGATCGTCGGAGTCTCCGCAGAGATTCGTTGCTTTTAGCTCCATGGCAGTTTCATACCACTCAAGACGTCTTTTACTTCACCATTGAGCGGAGACAGATGACTGGTAGACAGACACTCGTGCGCGAGAGTTCGCTCATGGACGCAGAGGCTACTGGGCCCAGAGCCCTGGAAAAGTCTCCAGTCGAAGCGATCCGCCCAAGTCGCCTCATTGACTCTTCACCCACGTGAAGTGTGCACACCAATGTCTCCCACAGACAAGCTTCCTCCCCTCCAGCAATACAATTCTTCTTTGCGCTGGTTCATTGACAGTCAGTTGTGACGAACCAGACGGCAAACACGGTCACCAAAGTTCCCCGCTCGTCGGGCGTCAACACGCTATGGCACTTCGAGAAGCCATACTTTGAGTAGTGTTTGCAACTCGGCTTGTTGCTGCTCGTCACCCAACTCGCCACGGAGGTATTCTTCGCTAGCAAGCAGGTTTTTGCACATGGTGTCCACGTCCAGGTCGTAGCTGCATTTGCTCAGCGTTACGTATGCTCTCCGAAGTGAATTCAATTGTCTGGCTTGCCTTGTGTTCCTTGTGCGAGGCCTCTTGGCGCGTACTCAACCTGTCTTAGCAGCTTGAGAGGTGCTTTACTGAAACCGTCCCTGCCTATTCACCCCAGGCAACTTTCTACTTCGTACGCATTCCTTGGGACATTTCAATACACCATCCGATTCCGTAGCTCGTAGTGATACGGGTCCCCAACGCACGCAATCTCCCCTCCATCACTGGCTGCAGCACGAACATGAAGAGTAGCGCTGTGCTGGCGGGCCAGGCTGTAGCGTGGGCTTGGCAGCGCAGTATTTCTCTGCAGGTCGTGAGCACGTTTCGGCTGTTGCATGTATGCAGCGATAAGTCGGCTCTAAGCAGGGCCGACAAACCCGCAATGGGAATCCAGCCAACGCCGCGACGACAACGAAGTCAACGGCGCAATCGTGATATGCCTCAGCTGTAAGTTGACGATGGTATAATGCCTACTTCTGCAGAACAAGCATGCGGTATCGCTCCTTCTTTTTCTTAGCGAGGTCAATGGCCAGGCCTGAGCCCAGAGTCTGCAAGATCGTTTTGTGCTTGCGCATTTCGCGCATGGCCAACTCCCAGCGGCGGAACGCCGGACGTAGCTGACGCGTACGCACAGTGGTAACAAACATCAAGAAGATGGCCCGATGGCGCTCGAAGACAGTCACCTCGCACCACTTCTCGTACGCCATGGACAGTGTGCGCTGCAGAAACTTGCGGACAAAGCGCTGTGAAGCAGCCTGGACTTGCCGTTGCTCCTCAGTGAGGAGATACCGCAGCGCGTAGTCGGCAGCTTCTGCTACATCGTGACGCTTCCACTCGGTGATGACGCCGTGCAGCGTCTCGACGAGGTTCTCGCTCGCGTCCAGCTCGTTGCGGGTCTCTTCGCCCACGTGTACAGCGTGTAGACGCTCCAGCTCCTTCTCTGCAGCCCCTAACTCCAGTTCCAGTTCCTGGAGGCGAGAGAGGAAGTGAACTCGACATGCACAGACGCTATCCACGAGCCCAAGTGACGAGATCTCCACTTGGAGTTGTGGGAGTTCCGTAGCTTCCTCGCTGGCGTACACCACGTTACCCAGCGTCACGAGTGCCCAGTACAGAACACGAGAGACGTCGTGGTGCGTTTGAAGCACTTCCTGCAGCAACGCCAGCCCGTTTGCTTCTACGACCGTCCATTTCCCGGCAGCTGGCACGACAAAGATGAGGTTGGGTCTTTTATGAGGAGATGCGATCGCAAAAATGCAGCTACACTACATGCTCGAGAAATCGAGTACGGAGCGAATAGGGTGGAGGACTTACCGTTGTTGAAGGAGAAGATCGACAGGATATAGCAGCACTCGGCCGCGACATCAGCTTGCAGCCGATATGGATCGTGCGTCAACAAGTTCAGCACTAGCGGAACACCTTCGCAGCACTCGCACACCAGCTTTGCCGACGCGTTTTCATCCAAGACTGCGCCCAGGAGTTCCAGACACAGCATCGGGATCTGTAGTCCCTCTGAGGTCTTTGTGACTTCACCAGCCTCTTCCTGTTCGTCTCGCTGGTTGGATGGCTCGTTGACTGATGTATGAGCTCTCAGTAGCTCGCAGAGTGCTTCAAACCTCGTCGCATCTGTCAGAAACCGCTGCGTCGTTTTCTGAAAGCGAGCCAACTTCAAAAAGAGCCGTAGAAGCAGCGTGATCGTGGCGCTTTCATTCGGAAACCACGTCAGTGAGCTGAAGAGCAGCTCTAAACCCCGGCACGCAAACAGCTCCTGCTCCAGTCGTAGTTGATGAGAGTAAATGGGATTGTCTGAACCGTGGCCATCGTCGATAGCAGCCTGTTGATCGGCTTTGTCCGCCTCCTCACGCTTCTCCAACTGCGCGAAGATCCACTGCACACTCCGGAACTGCACCTGTAGATCGTTTCGTTGCTGTTGCATGCGCTTGACAGCCTCCTCCACACTCGCGCAATGGCGAAGCCTCCAGGACAGCGACACTTGCGGCAGGGTGATAAAACGCACGACACCGCTCCAGTTGCCCTTTTTCATGCGGTTCACAGCACGACAACGCACCGAATACATGCTGGCACAGAGCAGCTCGGCGATGCGATGGCTGCGTTTGGGTCCGAGGTATACAAGTCCAAAGTCGTCATGACGCTGAGGGTTCTGCGTCGCGTGGTAGCAAACCTCGAGTTCAAATTCCACAGGAAGGCCACGTAGAGGCTGCCACTCACGTGGGAGCTGCCAGTAGACTTGGATAGCGGTAGATGAGACGTTCGACGTCAAGATGACGGGCTCGGGAGGCGCTGAAACGGATAGTTCGCGGCCACAGAATAAGCAGAGAGAAATACAGCCGTGAGTTTGTCATTGTGTCAAGTAGGAAACAGAGCGCATGACGTACTGACGAGGGCGAGTGCGGCGTCTAGTATGGGTTTAATATACCAGCAGCATACTGGTGGAGGCTCCTTGGGCGGTGTGAAAGGCTGGAGCCCCACGAGCTTCCCGCCACGTGTGAACACGGCGCTACCGGCAGCTCCTGTCTCCGTAGCACGGTCGTACTGCAGTTGTTGGGGATTGATGGAGTTGGGCTCAAGCTTGGCGAGCTGACGGACGTGAAGCACCTGGCGCTTGCCGTGCGGGTGACCCACCACCTCCAGAGGATCTAATAGCCGCAGGCTCTCGGCTTCACCGCAGCCAAGCTTGCGGTCGTTCAGCTCCAATCGCAATGGCACCACATTCGTCCCTGCTGCAAGCAAAAACTGCTCCTCGTTGAGCGCACAGAGCGCAAAGTCGAAGGCGCTCGTGAGCTTTCGTGACGCTTTACTTGGCGAAGAAGGCTGCACCTGGAGCTGTTTGCTCTGTGGTCGGAGCTTGATACCAGCGAAGAAGACGTCGCTGGCCAATAGAACGGGAAAAGGCACACGGCCGTCGGCCAAATTGCAGATCACTTGAGCAGCCCGGGCCGTATCTTCATTAAGGAGCGTCTGGCCATCCGAAAGTACACACAGCAAGCCACAGAAACGTCCCAATACGCCTGAGCCGTGCGGATTGCTCGAGCTAGATATCTTGCACACAGCCTTGCGGAAGTGAAAGGGCTCGATCTCCAGATCGTCTTCGTCTCGGGCCGTCTGGGTGGGTGATGATCTTCGAGTATGGGTCTGTGGATCGTCCTGGCGGCGGAAGAAGGGCGGTTTGACCTCAGAACGCTCGCCTGTGCGTGTGTTGAGGTAGAAGAAGGTCTTGGATCCCTCGTCGAAGAGCTTCATGTAGTTTTCCCGCACGAGCTGGCGGATAGTGCGCCAGGCCAGGAAGGCGCGCACGAGTCGCTGGATACGCTGCGCTGCCTCGCGAGGCGAGATTTCCACGCGGCCACGAGCCACGTCTCGGTCGGCCGGAAGGAAGCGAGTCAACAAGCGTGGTTTCTCCCAGCTGCTTGCATTTGTCTGGGTGTTGACGTAGTAGTGCTGCTTGCGCATGGGGTCATAGTGCTTCTCGTAGACGCTTGCAAGCAGACGAGTAAGACGTTGACGGCTCAGAAAGGCGCGGAGCTGGTGCTGGAGCAGCCGAGCCGCACAATCCTCTTCGTGTGCGCGCCACTCGGCCACCAGCGACGTCTTGGCGTCCGCACTACCTTCAGCCGCCTTACGCCGCGCATTGCTGCCCCCGCGACGACCTCCACCGCGTCTACTACCCCCACGAATGCTCTGCATTGCTGGCAACAAAGCGCCAAACGTAGGAGAAGGCGGAGAAGGTCGCAACGCTTCGAGTTAGACACGCCGGTTCGTTGCATTTACTGTGACCAAAGTAACAAGGGAGCGGATATGAGCACGGTTTGGACCTCCCGCTCTCGTGTTGTACCATATACCCTGCATCTCAACCTCGTTGCACTCACTTGGCTCAATCAAGCTCGTAATGGCGCCGCCTTGCCCGTCTCGAGCCGTTGTATCCGGCGCTGCACCGTATCCACTTGCTTGCGAAGCGAGCGACGACGACCTTTCTTGCCTCGGCCCTGCTCTTTCTTCAGTGCGTCTTGCAGCGCCTTCATACGCGCCTCCAACTCTGCAACGTCGCCTAGCACCAACGACAGATGCTCGTCGCAGAACACATCAGCAGCTTTAGTTCCAGTGTCGGCACCGAGAGCCTGTGTGCAGGCTTCACACAGCAGCACGTGGGTGCGACAATAGGCGCAACGCGTGCCTGAAACAACGTCGTGCGGCGTCTGGCAGCGCTCACAATGGCCCGTGACCGTCTCATCCTGCGATGCCATGGCCACTCGACGGTCAAAGACAAAGTTCTTCCCGTGGAAGACGCCACCGCCGTCCGGGAACCGCTCCAGGTATCGGTGGATGCCGCCTTGCAGCTGGTAGACGTTGGGAAGTCCCAATTGTCGTAGGTAAGCCGAGGCCTTCTCGCATCGAATGCCGCCAGTGCAATACATGAGCACCTTGTCCTTCTGCTGCAGCGTCGGGAGCTCCTGACGCACCCAGAGTGGGAACTGGCCGAAGCGTCGAGTTTTGGGGTTCATGGCGCCGTCAAAGTGGCCCACGTTGTACTCGTAGGTGTTGCGTACGTCAATGATAGCCACGTCGCCGCTCTCCTGCGCCTGGCGGAACTCTTCGGGCGTCAAATGCGTGCCGCGCTTGCTCAAGTCGTACTCGTCCTCGCGTAACTCGAGCGCCACGATCTCGGTGCCGCAACGTACTTGTAAGTCCTCGAAGGGCGGGACACTCGACGTGCTGGTCTTCCAGTCCACGTCCTGGAAAAGCGGCAACGTCTTCATGTGCGCGATGTACTGCTGCACGGCCGAGAAGGAGCCGCCCAGCGTGCCGTTGATGCCTTCCAGCGCCAGTCGGACGCGGCCCGTGAGCTGGAGAGACGAGCACAGAGCTTGCTGTGCCGTCGCTACGGCCTCCAATTCCCCCGACGTCTCGCCCAGACGAACATACTTGTAGTAGAGCACCACCGTGAACCTCTCCGCATCGCCGGGGGGAGCTGTACCTCCCGCAGGCGCGGCGGGATCCACTGCATCTGTCACCTTGCCGCTTGCCATATTGACTGGCAGCGAAAATGCACTGGAAAAAAAGGCGAGGGCCAGCAATTTGAGGTGCAGAAGTGCGGAATAGTAGCCAATCACGTGGGCGAATGGGAATATTGACCGCATTTCGGACCAATTGGAGAGGGATAGCGACCCCTATTCCGAGCACTTCCAGATATGGCAATATGCTGCTGCTCTGGCAGTCTACGCCTCGCAGTTCTGGAGGCATGGATGTGTTCCAAGTAGCTAGGCAATCACACCGTCGACAGAAGCGGCCAGGCCGTTCTCGGGTGCCGTGAACTGCGCTTCGTATCGTCCAGAAGTGTGAGCTCGGGTGCTCTTGGACGAGTTCTCCTCCAGCAACGCAAAGGACAAGCGACCGCAGTCTGCCACCAGGAAGAGTTCCATTCCGAGTCGAACGTCATCTGCATAGCTCCCAGTTCCAGCCAAATGGACGCTGGCTCTCGCGCTGCTGTGGCTCTGGTTGAATCTCGATTAGAGCCATCGAGTGCTTCTCCCTCTCGCCGGAGCACGTGAGCTGCTGCATTGGGATGTCCACAACTTGTGGCGTACAGCACGCGAAGAACTGTGGCCCATTGCCCGAGAGCTCAAAAGGAAGCTGGAAGCCAAGCGTGGTGCGCAGAAAGGCTTCGCCTGCAACAAGCAACAAGCAGCGACAGAACTTGCACGCCCAGGTCGGTCAGGCTGTGGGACGATGGTCTGTGGGCCACACATTTCTCAAATCTGAAGAAGACGAGGACGACCATGAGCTTGTGGTTGCTCGCTTGGGCGCTTTTCGCCGTCGCGGTGGCGGTGGCGCGCACAGTGCTGCACGGAGCGCTGCGTGGCATGTGCCGCACGCCATGGGAGGCGCTGTGTCTGTCGGCGCAGCTTGTCGCTGTCGTCGTCGCCGTCCTCGGGCAGTACGTGGCGCGGGGCTTGAAGCCCAAGTTCCCGCGCTGGACGCTGCGCTTTGAGCTGCTGTGCGCTATCATCCGGAAGTGCACCGACACCTACGGCGACCGGATGGTAGCTGACCCGAAGCATGCGGGTGTGCTTCAAATGCAGGGTGATGCATTCGGGTCGGTACTCGGCAGGCAGTACTGCCGTGGTTGCAACCGGAAGCTCGATCCCGTGCGCTTCAACGGCCTCGAGCATCTTTGGCTGCGACCAGCAGTGCCGTCCAAGAGCGATGCCAAGCGAGTCGTGGTGCTCTTCCTGCACGGCGGCGCCTTTGCGCTGCTAAGTCCGAGGTTCTACACGTTCTTCGGGGCCAGACTGGCCTCCTCCGTTGAGAAGCAACTCGGTGCTCACGCTGGAGACTTCCATGTCGAGGTTCTCCTGGGGAACTACCACAAGATGCCAAATTTCTGCTACCCGACGCAGTCCGAGGACGCCTTGGCCGCCTATGACTACCTGCTGGAGCACGAGAAGCTGAATCCGTCCCAGATTATTCTAGCAGGCGACAGCGCCGGCGGAGGACTGGTCATGTCCACGCTGCTTCGAGTCAGAGAGCGCAAGGCGACAGCGCTACCACTGGCTGCTGTCCTCATGTGTCCATGTGTGGACCTTTCCGGAGACGAACCAGAGGCGCCATATTGCATCCTGTCAGATAAGCTGCTGAAGGCTATGCGTCAAACTTACCACCCCACACTCCAAGACCCGAGTACGTGGGGTGATGCCTCGGCCGTGCACTGCAATCTGCAAGGCCTGCCGCCAGTGTTCCTTCAGTCCGCGACAATGGATCACCTCTTCCAGCACTCGGTGCGGCTAGCGAGCAAGGCGAAGGCGGACGGGGTCGACAACTGGGAGCTGGATGTGAACGAAGACGTACCGCATGACTTCGTGGTGTTCCCGAGGCGAGTGCTGCCATTCGGCCCCGTGGGCTTGAAGAAGGTCTCAGCATTCATAGCCAAACAGTTCGTGGCTGGCCCCAGCTGCGGGACGCAGTGCACGTGAACAGCATACAGCCCTGCCCACAGCGACCACCAATTCCTTGCCGCCTTCAAGCTAGCGTAACGCTACGCTTCGTTGGGGTCGCAGCCATTGCCTCGGATGGCCCCGACAGCTTCCTGGCTGCTGGCCTCGGCCGCGCGGACTTGACCACACCGAGATGCAACCAGACCTTGAAGTCGCTCCGTTTCGAGTGCACTTGTCTAACAGTCGACGGAAGATCCTGCAATAATGAATCGGAGCACTACCGTGGCGCGCCTCAAGGCAGCACTTTTACCCCAAGTCGAAAGTCCTGGATATGGCGTGACTCGTTGGAGAGACGCGGTGGGGAGAGAACGGAGGACTTTGTGCTCGGTGACATTCTCAGGCTCTTCCGGCGGTGAAGGCCGCGTTGTCAGGGTTCAAAGAGCTGTGATTCGTCCAAAAGAGAGCAGGGGCCGTGTTTGGACCAATGAAGTGAGTTGGATCCGGAGAAAATGGGTGCGCCTCGATCTATCCCGGAGTTGCCACGAGGTGCCAAAGTACCGTCCTGGGCCTAGAAGACATACCGTTTTCTGTGCTCGGGTCGATGTACGCGAGCAAGTTCGCACGCAACGAACAACCGCCGAGTAGGCGTCTCCGGGCACCCGGACTCCAGGAGCCCGAGGGAGCAGGTGTTCGTTCTTCAGGTAGATAGGTAGATGCTGCGCGCGGCGTTCACGGCGCGGGCAATTGTCAGGCTGCAGTGCGAGCCCCAGAAGACGTCTTCACTGGTGATACTGTGGTTGGTTCTGCTGCAGCACGAGCATGCCTTCGCCGTGTAGC
>JAADYK010000412.1:0-21030 GCA_023338225.1 Halophytophthora batemanensis
CTTGGGGCTACAGCCAGGTATGCAGGTGTATGTACGCTGGTACGGACTCAACTCCACAGGTACCACTAATTCATTCCCGGCCTTGTCTTTCTTCGTTTGTAACGTTCGTCTGCTGCGTTTCTCACAGTTCATTGTTTCCTTGACCACGACCAGCTGCATCGTGTCCGAGTTGTAAAATCCCCGGGTACACCAGCCACTCCTCCCAGTACTTGTGACAAAAATCAGAGGGTGCAACCGGAAACAGTTCTTCTGACTCGTGTAAACGCCAACAGGAAGGTCTGGCTAGGTCGAACTCCTCTTCCGACCCCACACCCTCGTCGTCTTCCACGTCCGCTTCAGGGTCGGATGCTTCCATCTCCGAGCCGTCACTGCCCTCTACGTCGCCACCATTTGCTCGAACTCCGGCAAGGTCGTTGGCCTGCTTGACACGCCCTGCCTTGTCGTTGCTGCTTGATGTCGGTGGAGCCGCAGGAGATCGAGGGTGGAAATTTCGAGGTTATGTGTTGCTGCTGTCGCTTCCCTCAGTTGCACCATCCGTTTGACGTGGACTGGGAAGCGTACGTCTACCCATTCCTTTCAGCGACTGTAATGCTTAACTAAGCGGTTTGTTCATATGCGTCTAGATTACCCGATGTCATTGTAAGCGCAGCGGTTGTCAGCCTAGAGCTTTGGCGTCGCTGTAGTGCATCAGTATTCAATTGCGGTTGTTCTTCAGGAGGACCAAGTTCCAGGAATGATTCCGACGCTACCAGGACTGGGGTAGCTGGAACTGATACTCGGTGTCGATGGCCTGTTCAGCGTCGACTGGCACCTTCTCCTCTTCCTTAAGCACTATGGATGCGCTTAGAGATATCGAGAGTGGGCTCCGGTTCCTTTGGAACAGTAGGAAGGACCTTCGGTTACTGGTTTGTGGACTCCAGCTGCTGCTCCTGGCGACTGCTGCTGACCTATTGCTGATCCTGGACACTGCTGGCGGCCTTTTGCTGCTGACCCTCGTCGATGGTGGGTTTCTTAATGCTGGAACTAACATTTGGTTTTTGATCCTGGCTCTGACGGAATACTTGGACGCGGTCGAAAAATTTCTACTGCTTCTTGGAAAGGTTTGTGGGCTTCTGACCT
Organism: Halophytophthora batemanensis; assembly: GCA_023338225.1. Lineage (NCBI taxonomy): Eukaryota > Oomycota > Peronosporomycetes > Peronosporales > Peronosporaceae > Halophytophthora > Halophytophthora batemanensis. The sequence continues at coordinate 1,120 of JAADYK010000412.1, forward strand.
GTTGTTAGGACCACCTGAATGTATTCTCCGGCGCTGGATAGCCGCTTGGCAAACCCTAGTTCGCTCTGCTGTTTGTTCCGGGCGCAAGCGACGTCTTGACGAATGCTAGTCACTGCCATGACTCGCTATCAGCGTTGCTGAGCTTCTGATCAGTTGATGGTATCGCCGAGGGGTCTTTCGCGGTTCTGTTAGACTTCTCAGATAGTCCTAGTGACTTGACCGGCTGGTCTTCGACGGTGACGTGTGGCTCAAAGACGGCTTGGGGCTTCTGCTGCTCTGGTTGGGTTGGTGTTGATTATGCTACTGCGGTCATTCGGGCGCTGCGTCGTGGGTTCTTGGGCACTAAGAGTGGTTCCTCCAAACCACCATCACCTGTCGTAGCCTGGGGCAGCACCTGGGCAAGCAAAGTGCTGCTCTCGCGACGACACTCTTAGGCCACGATGTGTCTCCGCTTGCTTGCAAACGGCGATTTCGGGCGTCGGGATGCTGGGTAGGTGTGCCTTCGGTTTTTCCTTGTCGGTCCTTATTCAACTGTTGCCTAGAAGTGTCGGCCTAGATTGGCGTGGACTTGGCAGCGTGGGCGAGCAAGCGCAGATTTGTCGGCGTGGGCGACGTGCGCTGCTCGCATCCAAATTAAATTTGCTTGGCATCAGAAATGAAGCTCCAACTGGCTGTGTTGCCGTGAACATAAGAAAAACTACTTTTCCTAACAAAGTACGGAAACCCCCTGCTTGTCAAGTAGGTAGAAGTCCTGGTATTTATTGTGTTAGGGTTGCTTTGGATCCTGAGCTCTAACATTTCCGAATAATATTTTTACCGGAGACACATGCCATTATGTCGAGGTGAAAATATATCGGTCGTCGATTGGGCAACAGCAGCTCGGGATATTTCCCACATTTCGGATGTTTCATTGATCTCACCAAAGCCAGGTCCTTCACTCCTATAACTTCACTTGTTCCTCATAGTGCTTCCAGTCACACCTAAGCAAGTTGTTGTTGCTGCTGCTTCGCAAGCTGCAAGGACCTTGCTTCAGCTAATACGAATATTTTCGGCAAAATAGATTCGGAGAAGCCGGCTCGGAAGTTCTTGATTAAAAACTCGTCTGCTGTTGCTGTGTGATTGGTGCCCCCGATTGGTTACTTCTTTTTTTGCGGGGAGTCCTTCCAAAACAAACCTCTTCCCCAAGAACATGTTATTAGACCTCAAAAACAAATCTCGGGTGCTTGAGTCCCTGCATCAGTTGCAGCCCCGCTGCCTGCTGCTATATTTACTGGCACCCATGTGGCACGTGCACCACTATAGATGCCACCACAGCAAGAAGATCAGCTCTGCCGCTGTGCCCAACTGGTTGCGGTTCAAGTGGAGATTGCACTGCAACCAGGCGCGGTGATGTCGCTCGCTCTTGGAAGCACGGCGTGGAAGCTGGAAGTGAACTGGCTGCGCTGCGTCTACGTGGCCCTGTTCTTCTGCAACGCCATTTTTGCGAGCCTGTTCAAAGCCTTCGGCGAAGGTGAGCGAGATGCCACTTCACAGCACCTGTCCGCTTGTTCTGGCCGCCATTTCAACATGCCCTCGTTGATGCTTGCGCTGAATGCGGCGATTTGGAACTTCATTACGCTCACAGACACGCTGGATACCTTCGGCACCTTCGATGAGTGCGACCAGACGAAGAACGCGTCCTGTCGCGGCAATCAACTCATTTTCCGAGCCAGCTTTAGCATCTCCAGCTTCTTCTTTCTGCGTGCGTTGCTGAGCCGGTTCAGCTGCGGGAAGCTGCGCTCTCGATCTGCGCGGGTTCTTGTTGTGACGGAACTGCCAGTGTTCATCGCGCTACTCATGGGCTCGTTCTACATCCCGAGCTGTACGCGTCTGCCTGAGGCGGCCAGCAGCTTATCGTACCATGACCATTACTACGGTTACCAGTTGCAGCCTACGACTCACAATACGTTTATCTGATCATCCTCTACTCTCCAGCGTTCTTCGACGACTACGTACACTTTACGAGGGTGGCGTCAGTCGCCTTTATCCTCTTCCAGATCTTCTGCATCGTCAATCTCTCATGCAAGTTTCAACCTTGCTTCCGATCTCTGCTATCACGCTCTACCACGCTCCTATTCGCCAAGTGAATAGCGCAGACCAACCCAACCTGCTTCTGATCTTTGGTTTATGCGCCTTGCTCTGCTTAGACGAAGCACGGGATTTCCTGTTGGACCAGATTGAGAAAGCAGGGCAGGGCGCAGCACGGCGCAACGAGATCACCAGCTTGTATTGCAACGCCGTGTCCTTGTGGTGCGTACACAGCGAAAATGCGTGGCTCCATCTTGTTTGTACATTTACACATTCGTTTTTGCGTTGTAAATGAGCAGGAAGGGGGCATTCCTGGGGATCTGCGCTTGCTCCCTGATTGCAGTCATGATTGGTGTGTCCTATCTGGTAGGCTTGAAACGATGTAATGCTTCGCGAGTGATACGGTTGCTCTTCACTAAGCTCTTTCAAGTGTCAAAACTAACGACTGGTGTACGAATCCACATCACCCAGTATCTGCGATTTGGTGACTGTTCCGCGGGTGTAGCTTTCACGACCATCACGGTGGTGACGTCCGTGATTCTCATCGTCACATGCGGTAGGCACCGAGATGGATTAGCGGAGCCAGTACACTTGAGGACCTGGTTATTCGGCAGGGGACAAAGGCTAATCTGTCTTTCTTTCACCTCCACCCACAGTTTCGACATGGTTAGATGTCGGTTTGCTTCCACCGTGCGTCGTGGCAGCCTACCTCGTGTTCCTGTGCTGGGGAGCGCTGGTCAGCAACCCGAACAAGTCGTGCGAGAACAGCGACTACGCACCTTCCTCCACGAAGAACACCGGCAGCATGTTCGCAAACGCAGTGGTTGCAGCTTTCGCCATGACGTGGACGAGCTGGCGCACCTCAAGTGCTGCGACGAAGCTGTTTACTTCGCGGCAGCGACAGCCACCTAGATCATCCACCGCAAACCAGAAGGGTAACGCAAACCAGCAGTTCTCTGGGGCCGTCGTGGTTGATGTGGCCAGTTCACCGCCACCTAGCAGCCCAGAGGCAGCAACAGCAACCACGTCTGGTCTTGCACGAGACACAGATGAATCCCCGCTTGCAAGTGGGAAGCTTGCCCACGAACCATGGCAGTTCTACTGTATGATGTTCGTCGCTGGGCTTTACATGGCCATGGTGCTCACTGACTGGGACTCTGACAACGCGTATGCGTAATAATCACTTGCATTCTGCTGCAGATATGATGTCCCGCTCACTAATTGAAGGATTTCTCGTTTGTTTTGGCTGATTACAGGGGATCCAACGGTATATCAATGTGGGTGAAGATCGTGTCGCAGTGGATCACGATTATCTTATTCTCCTGGACGCTCGTAGCACCCAAGCTCTTCCCTGATCGTGACTTTAGCCCAAACACAGGATAAGCCCTGCGTGTGCTCAAATACTTTGCGAGGCAGCACGAACAATACGGACAGATTGCCGTGTCCACGGGAATTGAGCTTTCGTCAGGATCGAGAAGTCTGTTCCCTCTTTCTACGTTTTGATCCCTGCTCTGCACTTCAACGGCTTCAAAGGACAGCAGGCTTACTAGCAATATCGATTGATGCAGAACCACGCGCATCTGCACTGCAGTTGGATTTGTAGTTACGACCTATGCAAAGCGTGCCGGAGGGACGACAGCAGCTGCTACGATGCAATAGCTCGTGACTGTGCGGACCGAACGGCACACGAGACTCTGACTTCCCCACAGGATGAACAGCTTCACCAACTTTGTTTCCATTTAGCTTTTCAGAAAAGCACATCCACGACTGTGTACTCAAGTATATGCATCACCGAAATCGTGCCGAGTAGACCCTTCCTTCCCTCCTCCACGAACTACGTTCCATACGAGGACTTCACGCACGCCTAGGAAGGAAGTCGGAGGAACTTCGATGGCATCAGCCTCCTCCTTCTCACAGCTTGCCAAACGACCCGGGCCGTACCATCGATTTCTCACTCTCCACGCTCAGATACGGCTTGAATTGCCCAGCACCATGGCCGCTGCCTGCTGAGCCGCACTGTCCACGCTGCCGTCCGTCGCGTACATGAGGTGGGCCGACATGTCATAGCCCCCGCCGCACACCGGATCGCCCGTGTTGCAAAAGTCGATGGACTTGGCGCCGTACAGGTCGCTGGAACTCTCAATCGTTTCCCCATAGAGCTCGAGCGGGTTCCCAAAGGTGACGATGGCCTTGATGCGGTCAGCGTAAGTCTCCGGGATGGTATCACCCGTCCCGAGCGCCGTGGAGATCCCAATGGAGATATCCGTGACGCTCGCACCTTGCGAGTATCCCCCGAGCACGAAGACAGTGTCGGAACATTCCTCGGCCACACTCACGACTTCGTTCGTCATGTCCGTAGCTCCCGCTCCGGCACTGCTCTGATCGTATGAGGCCAGGTAGTCGACGGCATAGGACGAGACGCTCATACTGGAGAGTTCGGATTCAATACCACTCACGAGAGGTTCGCCGCATATGCCTAAGCCAGCCACCTCACCGCTGCCACGCGCAAATACCACGTGGACGTCCGAGCACTCGGCTTGCACGAGACCGGTCTGGTCACCCAAGACCAGAAGAAGAGATCCCAGTAGCGGCAGGATGGAGGCTGCACCGCGTGTGGGCACCGAGGAGGAGGAGCTTGACTTCATGTTCACCAGATGGCCTGCTTGTCGTGGACGTGGCTTAGATGCTTGGTCGTGACGTGTCTTGATGTGAGATGACGCTGAAGAATTGCGGAATGACTTTCTCTCTCCTCTTGCTTGGCTCGCTTTCAGCAGGCGAGCAGACCATATCGGGGACTGCTTCTTCGAGGCTCCCCACCACCAGGGAGTGTTCCTACTAACGACAACTCGCTCTTTTCCTCGATTCATCCGGCCACACTCATATTTCGCTGACCTAAAGACGAGATTGCAATCTCGTGGCTGGAAGATACCGAATCGTTCGAGTCGGAAGGTGATTCAAAAACTGTAGGCAACGCTCAGCTGTCGAGACTCGTCTCAGGATCCTTAGATCTATCCCCCTACGAGACTTCTGAACGCTAATTTGACGCCAAGCTGTCCCTAGCGATGCCTCTGCAGGTATTCTCATCCCCGGAAATCATGATCGTTTCCATCGTACTCCGTTAAAAAGACGGGCTTGTGCCCTTGGGGGTAACGACTCGGTCCTTGCACACAGTACAGTGCCACTTTGGAACTGATGCAACGAGTACCAGCGTAGCCATATGTCTAAACGACATGCAGATCGGCCCGCGCTTCCGATCTCAGGCGCCAAGCAGAAGGTAAGTATACCACTTTGATCTACCAGCAAAGTCTCGAGAACGGAAGCAGACATGGTTCACTTCAAGGTCCATTCACGGGTTTCAGGACAGCCACGCGAATGAGGCCAGACCGCGGCACCAGCGTCCAGCTTCGCCATGCCTGCAGGATGCATTCCTATGATGCATACAACCAGACACAAGTTTCGTGACTGCTATTGAATTTTGTGCGTCTACACGACGGTCGTTCGTGATGGTAAATGGAGAGAGTGAGTACCCCTTCTCCTCTAGAATGCCATTCGCGTGGCTACTAGGCAGCATGTGGGCCGCGTAGATTCTTGACGCATATTTCTTTTCTTGATACCCATGTGACTGCGCAAGTTTGCTCGGGGAGGGCAACGCGTAGTGCCAACTGCGCTCCGTACGTTCGCTGAGATGACTACGAGCAGAAAAGGCAGTCGTAAAGGCAGTGGTGGTGGCGGTGGTGTTTAAAAGCGAGTGTCGGAAGCACCACTAAGCCTGATATGCTACTTCAAGTAGCACTATCTCACCTGGTTGTGGTAGCAGCTCTCCATTCTCCACAGCCAGCAATCCTCGCTCACTCGTCAAAGGGCGACCACCAATGGCTTCTACCGCCAAGCTCCATTGCTCTGCACGCAGATCTTCTCAGTTGCCATGTGCAACTTGGCACTCACGTACGCAACTCGATTCTCGTCAACTCTCTTACTCGTTCCCAGCTGTCCCCCAGTAGCTAGTCCTTGTCTCCAGTCTCCACCTCCACCTCACCGTCACCCCCGTAGTATCCTCAGCTCGCGATAGCAAGCTACGTCCTAGAACATCATCTGTGCTAGCCAATACTGCTTGGAACCTCAGCTCGGAGTGCCAACTTGAAGTTGTCAATTCGCCTGGCGAACGTCTGATTCCCTGTAGCTCTTCGTCTGAGTCTGAGTCTGAGGTGAGCACTCCGATCAATCGACGTCATTGCGACGGCACGCGGAAGCCGATGCTGCGAATGGAGCTACTCCTGCGGCTGCTGTGTCTGTGCGCGTGCGTGGGGGCGTATCTGTGCTCTAGTGGCCTACTGCGTCTCAACGAGGTCTTCTTCCAAGGCGCCACATCCCCGCACGCACCGGAGCTTCTCCGAGATGCACCGCTTCATGGACCATCCGAGCCCGACAAAGCCTACGACAGGCTGGTCGTCGTGCTTATCGACGCACTGCGCGCCGACATGGTGCTTGGCAGCGCCGCCATGCGCGGTGACGACATCAATACAGCTGGCCAGACAGCCAAGGGCGAACTGAACGCGCACATGCCCTTTACAAGCGGCTTGGTGGCTTCTGGCCAAGCGCTCGGATACGTGGCACAGGCTAGTGTGCCCACCGTAACCATGCCGAGACTCAAGGCGTTGGTGACAGGCAAAGCGCCTGCATTCATCGACATCCTCAAGAACTTTAACTCGGCGGCACTGGGAGATGACGCCAACTTGGTGGCGCTCCTGGCTGCCAGTGGCCATCGCATCGTCTTCTACGGCGATGACACGTGGCTCAAGCTCTTCCCGTCGGCCTTCCAACGCACTGACGGCACGTCTGGCTTCTATACACGTGACACCGTGGAAGTGGACGACAATGTCACTCGTCACCTTCATGAAGAACTGGACCCGACTATGGAGAACGAGAAGAGCAGCGACTGGGATGCGCTGGTGCTGCACTACTTAGGCTTGGACCACGTGGGTCATCTGCGAGGTCCGCGGTCGTCACTCATGCGCAACAAACTACAGGAAATGGACAGCGTGGTGCAGTTCGTGGTGGACTCGGTGCGACAGCAGGATACTCGGCGGATAGCAAGAAACAACACAGCTCGACCGTCGCTGATTCTGCTGTGTAGCGATCATGGCATGTCCGAGGTTGGCAACCATGGCGGCGCGACTCTGGAGGAGTCTTCAGCGCTGCTGATGTTTCTGCGTGGTGATGGACAGCCAATGCGAGTGGAAGGGAGCCAGATGTATCGTCAGAAACGCAGTCAGGTGGACCTGGTGCCTACGATCTCATCGCTTTTTGGACTCACCATCCCGCCCTACAGCACGGGGTTACTACTGCAGGACGTGGTGCGTGCGTCCTCGTCTTCTTCGCGCTCTCAAGGACGATTCTATCTACGTGCACTGTATCGGAACTTCCAGCAGCTATATATCCTGGCCAAGATCAAGTTCCATAGCTCTGCTCTGGCCACGTTTGACCAGCAGTACAGCGAACCGCTACGCCAGCTTCACGCAGAGTTGACAGTCGAAGAAGAAGGAGAAGATGGCGCTCAGCTGGAAGATAATGTGGCTGCAGCAGTCCTTCAAGCCTGTGAGACGTTGCAGGGCATGGTCGCACAGAGTGACGGCTCGGAGTACAACACACCGGCCATCTTTGCAGGACTCGCACTCTTGGTGGTGAGCATCGCGGGAGCTGTCTGGCTGTTTGCATCTCAAGACAAGCAGACACCATTTCGCTTCAACAGTGACATCACCCCACAGCACACGGGAATTCGTCATCACAGCATACTGCTCACTGACGTCCTGTGCGTGGGCTCCATCCTCCAGATCGCCAGCTTGTCCTCCAGCTCCTCGATCGAGAACGAGCACGCGACCGCTTTCTTCTTCACAACGTCACTGCTCTTCGCGTTCGGCATCCAACTGCTGTGCAAGCGCACGTTGACAAACTCCAGTCCCAAACTGGTGCTTATTGCCGCACTGTTGGTCATCACACGCATGCTACGTGGTCGCAACCAGATCATCAACTTCGGACGGCTCAACGGGGTGCAAGTGGACACGAACGCTCCTGGAAACGAGTTCGCGGACGACGACTCCGTGTCCATTCTATCCACCGGTCCGCTGTTCCCACCCCACATCCTGCCGTCAAGTGTCTGTCTGGCGCTCATCGGTGGCGTCATGCTGTGGAAGGTTGTGTGCCGGAGCCATTCGGGCCCGACAAGGGCAGTGATGCCGTCTGTTATAGCTGTCAGCAGCGGGCTACTCTTTGTGGGCGGGATGATGGCGAACCTGCGAGTCAAGGAGCTGCTCAGCATGTCCAGTGATCATGGAGAGCACCCAAGTGCGTTAGTGGCGTGGATGACTTTGGATACGGATGGAAGTGCACGCGTGGTGTACACAGCGGCGGCTCTGCTCATCGTATTGGCGTCGCTCGCCCGCGAAAAGCTGCGGCTCACCATAGTCGAGATGGTGGTGTGGCTATTGGTTGCGCTGCTCCAGCGCGATTGCCATCTTCCTACGCTCGCTCTGCTCTGTCTTCAGCTAACAGGCGCCACTTTGCTGCTTGAAAGCGAAGGAATGCTTTTCCGCGGCAAGGGGATCGTGCTGGCAGGTCTGGCGCTGTGGCTCTCGCAAGCCGCCTTCTTCGCACTGGGCAACTCGCACTTGGTGACCACCATCGACATCAGTCAGTCCTACCATGGACTCTCGACGTACTCGCAAGGACTCGTGGGGTTTTTAACCTTCGTGAGCGTCTTCTCCGGCCCTCTACTGTGCTTTGTGAGTCTTTTACAATGGCTCAGCATGGATTCCCCCCTGGAAAAGTTGGCCACGACGTCGGCTCCAGCGTCTACGGGCTCCGATTCCACACGCCGGACTGTGTGCCTCGTACTCGTCATCTACCAGACGCTGCGCTTCGCCGTCTACACGTACGCACTTTCCTCTGTGCTGGTCCTTGCGTGTGTATGATGTCGCTGAGTTCACATTGTTGGGGTTTTGCATCACAGCGTGGTGGTCTACTGCATGCGCTTCCACCTCTTCATCTGGAGCGTCTTTGCCCCCAAGGTACGACACGGCACGGCCGTTTTCCTGTGCATTGAGTGTCTCCGTTCGTCCCGACGAATCACCTTCTAACCACTGCGCTCTCATTCTCTACTTGCTGCGCGTAGATGCTGTATGAAGTGGCGCACCTGGTCGTCGTGCTTGCACTGGCAGGAACGCTTGCCTCGCCGAACGGACGCAGCAGTGCCAACTCCTTCCGCCGCTAATCCAAACAGCAGCTTCCATTAGCCACCACCAGATTCCAGTGCTCCTGCTTGGTTGAGAAAGTGTGCTCGACCAGTGATGCGCCACTCGACATGGCTACATTCCCCTGGGAGCTGCAAAGCGTACCACCGACAACGGCTTAGACCGTCTGTTGTCCAGAGTCACGAGAAAGAAGTTGCATTCATGTCGTTACGCTGCAGGCGCATCAAACCGCGGTGAAGGAGCACTAAGACGAGGAACAAACAATCAAAATGCAACCGCTCTTTTCGGCATCGTCCTTCTCAAAAAATATAGAAACGAGGCGGGCAGCCCAAGCGCGCAACGCGGGCGGGGCGGAGACGGCGGAAAACTCAACGGTCTCTCATTTCTCCTTCCTTTCCCGTCACGGGCAGGCCGGCCAGCGGCCGACAAAGTCGGGCAGCCCGAGGTGAGCCTGCTTACGCGTTCAGGTCCTCCTTCTTGGCGATGATCTGCTCAGTGCCGCACGCCTTCAGCACCGTCAGCACCAGCTGCTTGCCCTCGTCGAAGTCCGCACGGATCTCGTCGGCGAACGTCTCCGGGTAGCTCGGCAGCTTGATGTCCTCGCGGGTCTCACCCGAGTCGGTCATCAGCACGCAGAAGTCGTCGTCCGTGATGTCCAGCAGCGTCAGCTCCACGCGCGACACGAAAGGCACCGACGTCGTGTGCGTCGACGGCACAATGTCCTCGTACTTCTTGTTCGTGAAGATGTCCAGCGCCGTGAAGTTGCACTTGGCGTGGCCGTGCTTGCCCGTCTTGGACGTCGACACGTTCACCACCTTGCACGGGTGGCCCTTGATCATGATGAAGCCGCCCTTGCGGATCTGGCCAGCCTCCGACGGGTACGTCTCCGAGGCACCGGCGTCCGTAGACGCGAACGTGAAGTCTCCGTCGTGCTCCTCAGCCATGGTTGTGGGTAGGGGGTCTGCAAATCACGACATAGCACCACACACACAACCGTCAGTCTCCGTTCCAGTGCCCACCCTGGCCTACGTTGCCTGTGCAGACAAGTGCACGCGTTGGCATGGCAGCAGTGTGGGCCGAGCAAGCACCAAGCGCTCAAGCCCACACGCGACCAGCAAACTGCAAGAGCGGCTGGCTCTGCCAATCGCGCGCTTCTCGGCTCCCAGAGCGCTGACGACCACCGGAATACTCGCTGGTGCCTGCCACTGCCCGCTGTCCTGGGCCTGATACTGCAGCGAAGCCTCCAGCGCTGTCGTGCGTCGCCTGGCGCCGCTGGAAACCCGCCGCTCTATAGTGCAAGGAGCTCGTACCTTGGGGAAAAGGGAGGGAGGGAGGAAACTAAAGCCAACGATCCAAATCGGAGAGTGCCGCCGCGAGTCTTCTTTCTGACCAATAAATCCGCCACACCGGCGCCGGGTTTAAGCGCGCTTGGACTGGCCGGCAGCCTCTGCCGGCCCAAAGCGCCAGCCGCGCAATTGCACACTTAAGCGCGCTTAAAGACTGTGGCGTCCCGCGCCCAATCATTTCGCAGCAAGCCTTTTCGGCGAATCAGCAAGGCCACGCTTAGTCAGTAGGACAGGCTCTTCAGCAAGCCGAGCCCAAATCGCCGAGCTCCATGGGCCCAAACTAGTGTACTCGGACTTAGTGGAGCTTCCGAGCCCAAACTACGGCCTCAAACGGAAGGTTGGCTTCAGCCGAAGCAGGCAGCGGTATGGGAACCTCTGCACTAGCACAACAGCAGGCGTGAGCGATGTGGGAGGCATGAGCGATACGCGGGGCGTGTGCGATGCGCGGGGCGTGAGTGATGCGGGGGGAGGCGTGAGCTACGCAGGAGGCTTCGCCGGCCCTGACAAGCTGCTGCCCTCTTTCTGTCGGAGAGCCGTTGAACAAAATACCAAAAAGATCACGAAAACTTATTCGGAACGAAAATATACTGAGAACGAAAACGTACTGAGAACGAAAACTTACTCAGAACGAAAACTTACTCAGAACTGCATCTCTTGAGATCGAGCAAGCTCGAAGCGCACCAAGAAGGAAGCAAGGCAGATACTAGTATGGCGGAGCCACACATGAAGACGGCGGGCGTGCCCCAGTACATCCGCGAGCAGGACGCCGCGCCGGCGAACGCCATCGCGCCCACGCCGGAGGTGGCGGCCGAGTTCAAGCAGCTCAAGATGCGGCGCAAGTACCGCTTCGTGCTCTTCCGCATCCAGGACGCTCAAGTGGTCGTGGATTCGTCGGCACCGCCCAGCGCCAGCTTCGCCGACTTCATGGCCGCGCTTCCCGACTCGGACTGCCGCTATGCCGTCTACGACCACGAGTTCCTCACGCCCGACGGCCGCAAGTCCAGCAAGATCTTCTTTGTCACGTGGATCCCGCAGAACTCGCATCCGGGCTTCAAGATGTCCTACACGCACGCCAAGAGCGCCGTGCGCGCCGTCTGCGACGGATGCTTCGACGTGAGCGCCATCATCAAGAAGGAGATCGAGCGCGACATGGGCATCACCTCGGGCGACGCCTCTGAGTCGGACAGCGAATTCGAGGACGACTAGGCCCGGAGCAATCCGTCCCGCAAAGGTAATGAGCATGATCCCATGCAGCAACAGGCAACACCACGCTCTTGGCATTGCCTGCTGCCTATCCACTAAGCCAAGACCCAGAACGAAGCAGGTGAACACGTCGCTTTGCGTTGGTAGCCTCTATTTTGCTGCAGGTCTCTGTATCTTTACGTCGTCATGCAGTCGCTTCTCCAATCCTCGTTGCAGATCTGACTTGGCCAGCCAGACTAGGACGTCGCGTGCTTGAGGTGCTGCCGCTGTTTGTTGCGCATGGCTAGCATCTGCGTCTTGAGTGCACGCTCCGCCTCTCGGTCAATGCGTTTGCGCTCGCGCTCGCGGTGGACCTGCGCCTCGTGCTCCTCGCGCTTGCGCTTCTCGGCACGCGCTTTCTCCGCCGCACGGGTGTGCTTGATGTAGATGAACCGCGTGTACTCATGTGAGAGCATGCGCAGTACAGCCACCCCCGGGCCGCTGCGGTGAACCAGCATCTCTCGCGCAGTCTCCATCTTGTCCAGTGCGTACGCGTCATACGGCCGCACAATACGCATGGCCTCCTCAAAGTACGCTTGCATGGCGTCCGACACGAGCGATTTGTCCTCTTGGCCGCTTGATGGTCCAGGCGCATCGGGCTCCATGGACGTCGTGGCGTTCGATTGGCCATCACCTGGTTGCTGCTCCCGTTTGTCAGTCTCTTCCGTCGTGGTTGTCATCGTAGCTCCTGGTTCACTGGACGGCAGCGGACCGGCCGTGCTGGCCGTGCTGACTGTCATAGCGTCATCTGTCGAAGCGGCAGCCTCCTCCACGGCAGCTACAGCAGTTGACGGGGGTGACGCAGCCGCTGGCGTCGGCGCTGCACTTGACACAGGAGTCTCAGTCGGAGCTGAAACAGCGGACGGAACTGTAGCTGCAGTCATAGATGAGCCAGCCAGGCGGATGATCTGCCCAACACACGCGAGCCATCTCGTCGTGCGCTGGACGTGAACTCGCTCCATCTTGAGCGGAGCCAGCGCGGGCGTCGCCGCCGCGTGGTTGGCCGCAGCGCTGCCGTTTGTCCGGCTCCTGTCCGTTGAGTTCGAGTGTGACCGCCTCGATCTACGACTGTCTCCCGACCGCGATACCTTTCGACTCGAAGCAGCCGTCGACGTCAAAGGAGGCAACAGACGAGGCCCAAACGTGAACCCATTTGCTACTTTGCCTCCTAGCTTGTTGACGTAGCAGCCGCTCTGCACAAAGCTGCTCTCCTTCTTCTCGAAGTCCGCGCGCTTCGCCTCCTTGCGGGACGCCAAAAGTCCCCTAGCGTCCACCGGCGCCCGACACACGCCACAAATGACGTCATCCGTGACGCTCTGGAGGCCCTTGGGCAGCACGACATCCTTCCGTACGCCGTCCTGCACGACTGTGATCGCCTTGCGCTTCTTCTTGGACCCGCCCGAGCTGCCCGACACCTTCTCCCGTTCCCGCGCCTTGGAGCGTCGCTTCGTGCACCGCCAATGCTGCATATGCAACACTGTGGAGCCGTCTTCACCCGTGCAATAGAAGAGATGCTGTCGTTGATGGAACGGCGCCTGACACACTGCGCACACGTGCTGCTGGCTGAGTGGGCCTGGATACGTGGCCAAGTACCGCGGTGGGTCGAATGTCATCTCCAGTCGTCGCACCAGCTTCTTATCGCCCACAAGCTCGGATACTGGGGTTGGTGGAAGCGCATACACCTTCTCGAGCTGCGGTACGTTGTCCAGGAAGAGTTGCAGCACCTGCAAATGCTTCATATTGTACTCGGGCGGCTCGCGCTTGCTGGCACGCAGTCCTTCGTTGCAGAACTGCACCAGCATCTCGGTCAGATCGCGCAGGAGCGTCATAACGCTATGATACGTCGGTAGGCGCTTGACCAGGTTGGTAAACCTGCGCGCGTCATCGCGACCGATCAACTGTCGAATTGGACGCTCCAGCAGTTTCTGCAGCACGTCCACCATGTCTTCAGCACAGTCGCGATGGCGGTCACAGTAGACGTGATACTGCGTGATGTCCTCGAAGACGCGCTGCTCCAGGAGACCGTCGCCCTGGAACGCACACATGGCGTGGAAGAACCGCGCACAGTTCATACGCCGACACTGTATCCGAACGCCTGTGGTTGCATGGCAAAAGCAACAGGCGCTGGGTGGTAGCGTCTCGTTCGCAATTGCGTTCGCCAGGGAAGCGGGAGCAGCCGGGGCTTCGTCACCCGCAGGCGTCAATTTCGTCTCCGAGTCCTTTTCCGTATCATCACGAGGAACCAAGCGACGCGGGTCCCACTTGATGCACAGTGCGTGGCCATACTGCACAGCTTCGTGCTCGGACGATGCTGCTGTAGCCTCTCCTTCCGCTGGATTGACGAGCTTAGTGCCAGATGCTGCAGTATCCGCCGTGTCCACGACTCGCATAGCTCGCTCTAAGCCGACGCTGGCGCAATAGATGCACTCGACCGCCAGTCTTGAGGCTCCTCGCTGGCAGCAGTCGCACTTCCAGGTTATAGCTGGCACGACCTCTTCCTTATTCACGCTCTGAGAGCTCTTCTGGCCGTCTTGCTGCCACCCCAGTAGCTCATTCGAGGCAGCAGAGTCTCCGTAGCAGCTAACGTGGACCGCCAGATCGCAGTCAGTACACACACGCACCACATCGCTTTCATCCACTCCTTCCGAGCGACTACACTCGCAGCAGGTCTTCTGCTTCTTGGCACCACTCGTGGCGCCCAGCTTGGCATCCGACGCCTCCTGCGAAGTCGTGGCGTCACCTGCAGGCTCGGAGCTAGCGGACGCATCTGCGTTGTCACGCGATTTCTCTGACCCCATAGTTCCCTGTGGCCCCGCGTCGACGACTTCCGCTCCCTTGGAGTCTTCCGCATCTTCCCCTTCGCGGGCCGTCGCGGGGATGGCCGGTGGTGCCTCCATATCGGCGTCCGCGAGCTCCGCCTCCGCGCGCGCCCGCTTTTCCCCGGACTTTCCGCCTCCAGGCTCGAAATGGCACGCCCGCCCACAGAAGTTAAAATCAAATCTAGCGGCCCCGACTCGTCCCGAAACAAGGCACAGGTGACACCACAAAAGCATAAAATGTTCGGGATTTCGTCACCAATCGATGCGATGGTTCCAGAGGGACAGTGGTACGCACTTGGATACATCCAGGATCCAAAGGCAACAAGCTACAGCATGGCAAAATGACGGGAAGGAGCGAGCAGCGCGCTGGTTCTCCGTGCTGCTGCGGTAGCTGGCGGCACTCGGTGTCTGCGCGCACGCTAGACGGCCTATGGCATGCCCAGCAGGTTGTCCTGGCACTCAGTGGCGGCAATTCAACTCGCGTTCGCAATGGTATCGCTTATTGGTGCGTTATCCTTCCCTTCTGCCACCGCTGCTGTTGCGATTGCTATTGCTGGCTTCGCTGTGTTGAATTGCTGGGAGCTGCTGCCACGCGCTCAGCTGTCCAAGTCCGCTCTGCAGCGCCTTGGATGCAGCCAGTCTGCGCTCCCTACGCAAAGTTGCCGTTGGCCACGCGGCGGTTCTTGTCGTCGCCTCCGAAGCGCGCACGCAGCACGTTGAAGCGGCAGAGCGCGTCGTCGATGTTGAGGTACGTGCCCTGCAGGTGGCGCACGCCGTCTGACGTGGGGGTAAACTGGTTCCTGCCGTGAAGAACACGACGCTGGTTGAAGATCACCGTGTCCCCCTCGTGCAGCTTGAACTCCACGCGGTGCTTGCCTCCCTCTACAAGCTCATGGAAAACGCGGTAGGCCTCGTAGTAAGGCACCACGTCGTCGAACGGCGCCTTGAGCGGTCCTTCAAACGGAGGGCTCCAGTGCACGGCAATCACCTCGTCGCGGTTGTTGAGCTGGATATGCGGGCGCTGATATTCCATGATGGTCGGGTGGTCGCGATGCACGTTGTGCTTGGTGAAGGTGGCGGGCACGCGACAGAAGGTGGCAAAGTGCTGTGGGTGCAGTCGGCGGAACTCCTCAGCTACAGCGAACACGTCCACAAAGGTGGACTCGCCGCCTTGCACCGTCTCGTCAAAGCGCAAAGCGTGCAGGAACTGCAGTCCAGGTGGAGACTCGTAGTACGACAGGTCCACGTGGCTCTTGAGGTGCTCCGTGGTGTAGGCGATGTTGACCTGGCCAGTTCAGGACACGTCAGCGAGGACACGTCAGCGAGTTACAAGCTGCGGTTGCTAAGAACGCAGAAGCAAAGTCACTCACTGGCTTGGGCTCAGCGATGACATCAAACACCTCGCCATACTGGAATCTGCAAGCACGCAAGACCACATTCCAGAGCGCTTAGTACCGGACGCATAGCTTCTTTTCCCCGGAAGAACGATAGCGAGTGGTACGCACGAGTGGGAGATCGGGGCAATACGCTGCGCCAGCGTCTTCACAACGCCCGACTCGAACGGTGTGTTACGAATGACCGTGAAGCCGTTCTCGATGATCTGGTGGAGCGCTTCATAGAGTCCTCTGTCGTCGCTGGTGTCCATCATACGGGCGTAGTCCGTGGATGGGATCGGCGCATCCAACGCCAGCGCCGTGGTCTCCATACTCCGCGCACGCTCGTCCAGCGCCCAGTCCGAGTAGCAGTTCTCACGCAGCCACGCGTGCGTGAAGCTGGACTCGTGGCCGTCGTTCCACACGATGTTGAGTGCGTCGCCCTTGACTGCAACAGACAGCAAGACTAGGCGTCAGATGCACAACAGCTCGCAATCACTACACGCCTGCAGGACCACGCTAACGCTCGTACGGAAGACTTTGTCAATGTCCAGCTGCTCGGCGTCCACCTCGGAGTAATTGATCAGACGCTGGCCCGTTGGGTGCTGGCACTTGGGGCACGTGCACCACGCCCGCAAGTGCAGCAGATGGAACTTGCTACGTCTGCCGTCTTGCCAGCGCAGCGTGATGAACTCCCGGTGCTGCACATCCATTCCCAGTAGCTGCAGGCGATCCAGCAAGTGACAGCACATGGACCCCGTCAGCAAGACCAACACCTCGTCCTCCCTGGAACCCAGTGCACACATACCTCCTGCGCAATCGACAGCGGCTCCTCAGGCTCGTGCGCCTCAACCGCCATCCAACGGCGCTGCTCGAGACAGCCCACCGCGCGCGGAAAAGCTGTTGCATTAGTAGAGCAGCCTGCACCGCAAGGTCAGCCTGCACCGCAGCAGCATTGCAAGACAAGTAGCTGGTGCTCACGGACCGCACCTGGCTTGGCCCAGACCTGCTGGAGCGCCGGAGCCGTCAAGCAGCGGCGCTGGGGCCCAGCAGCAGCCGTGAGAGCGCGCGGAAGCACGCGCGAGACCCAGCGCATGGCAGATGTAGAGGACGGAAGGGAGGCTGCGGGAAGTGGCGTGCTCTGCTCGCTGGGACGCTAATTTGGATGTGGGCAGTCAACATGACGCGCCCGAATCGGCAGAGCAAGTTCAAGTCTGACTCGCAATGTACCGATCTATACCGGTTTGGTGCAGTAGCGAGCGAAACGTCTCGAAACGGTCGTCGTCGACAATACCTTACCGGTATGATTTATGAGGAGGCATTCGCAAAAGTATGCTCAATGTGCGGTCTTGTGATGTACCCATTTCGCGGAACCGGCACTTCGCTTCTTGCAACTTCAAGGTCGCTCTGCTGATACGAATTGACCACTTCACTGAGTTCCCACGAGATGCCACCACTTGGTTGGCATTACGTGGTTGTCATCCGGTCCTTGCTAGTTGGTCATCTCAGCCGCTCCAGGTTTCTCGTTGCCAGCTTCCCACTTGCATGGTCACTATTGCATGCATTCCCAGTTTTGCGAGCTACTCCTGGCCCACTCTTGTGTCTTCACACCCAAGCACGTGACACGACCTCCTCGCTTCACTCCCTCGCTCATTTATCGAGCTCTTCTCTTGACAGGAGGTCGACCGGTGTGGTGGGAGCAGTAGGTCGACCAGCGCGCGTGGGAGACATGAACCCTGGCCGCTCAAGACCACAAGTCTTCCGCTCGCTCCAGGCGGATCAAGGATAACTTGTGGGTTCCAGCGGGAAGAGCACCACACGACGAAGACATGCTCGTGATGCGGGAGAGCCAACTGCAGCACCACCAGCGAGAAGGTAACCTTGTGCTCGCACTGCAGCCTGGCGCTCCACCGCGACGTGAACTCTCCTCGCGACATCTACCTGAAGAGAGCATGTGCTCACTCGGGTTACTGGGTAGCTGAAGAATATATCGAGGTGACGAATAATGAATGGGGATATTAAACCAAGCGCGACGGGCGTCTGCCGCCCTTGCGAGCCATAGCGAAGAACTACGACAGCCACCCAACTAACAGGACGTGCGCTCGAAGACGGGCTGGGCCGGCGCAGGCGCGGCTACGAGTCCGTGCCCGCGTTCTCCTCGCAGGTGCCGCACGAAATGAGGCGGTTGAGAAACTCGCACACCTCATTCGTGTCGCGCAGCGTGAACGACGCGCCCGTGGATCTGCTCTCCTCCGTCACGATGATGCCCACGCCCTTGCGCTTGCAGTGCGCCTGGAAGAGCTGGAAGGCATCCTCGTCTGTGGTGTCGTCGCCAATATAAATAGTGTACACGTCCTCGTGCTCGTCCAGCCCGAGCGCCTGCAGCAGCCACACCAGTGCCTTGCCCTTGTTCCAGTCGATCTTGGGCTTGAACTCGTACACCATCTTGCCCTCGTTCAGCCTGCAATCACAGCAATCACAACAATCACAGCAACCAGCCAGCAGATCGCGCCAAGTAAGTCACCCGTCCAAACGCCCATGGAAATGATCGGAAGCAGCGACCAGCGTACCGGATGCGAGGGTGGTGCTGCTCGCTGACATTCCGTGCGAGATCCGAGATCTGCGACCGCAGCGCCGGCTCCACGTTCCTAGAAACCAAGGCGCACATACGACAAGATAATGCACAGCGCATCGGCGTCAGCTCCACATCTCGCAGCTGAACGTGGAGGAAGCGCAGGCGGATCAACCCACCACGTACCTATAGTGCAGCGAGACGGAGAAGATGTTGTCCTCGACCTCAGCGCCAGGGATGGCGGCGATCTGCTCGGCCAGCGTATCGCGGACCTCATGCAGGTCCGTGAGGAACTGCTCAGCTACTTTGTTCTTGATGGCCGTGCCGTCCGGGCCTTCAATGTCGAAGCCATGGCTGCCGGCGTAGTAGAGCTGTGGGATGCTCACGAACTTCTGGATCTTATCCAGCGAGCGGCCCGTGATCACGCCCGTGATGAACTTCTCGCGCAGCTTCTCCAGTGTGTCCTTCATGGCCGGTGACAGCAGCGCCAGCGCCGGGTCGTTCACGATGGGTGTCAGCGTGCCGTCATAGTCCAGGAACACCACCAGTCGATGGTTGCGGAAGTGCGACTGCAGCACGCTAAAGTTGGCCAGCGCATTGGCGTTCGACACCGACAGGCGGCGCGACAGCGTGGGCGAGTGCGCCGCGGCCTCTGTGCCCGCGGCGGTGGCGGCGGCGGCGGCAGTGGCAGCAGCGGTGATGGCGGCCATTGCTCTCCGAGTGGCTGGAAAGCGGAAGTGGCCTGCTGTTTCACGCGCTGGGCGAGAGCGAGCGCAACACGCGGAGGAGGCGGGGCGGAAGAGACGGACGCGCGGGCGCACAGGCTCGACAGACCCGTCGAGCCAGAGAGGCAGCAGCAAGCGGCGGCAGCAGCAGCAGCAGCAGTAGGCGAGCGGGCAGGAAGCGCAGTGCAGCTCAACTTGTGCCCGGCCTATTCCCGGGCGCTGCTGCGAAATTCGGCCTCTCACCTGAGCCCTCACCCCTTCACCCTGGAAAATGTCAGTTGGGACCAGAAAGTTACAAAAGCAAACTGTCGAGGCAGGGGTGTCAGAGGCGGCGGGGGCGCGCCCATTGGCCGAAAAGCGCGCGTTCAACGAAACTGGCCAATTCCGGGGAGGGCGCGGCGGATTTTCGTCCAATCCGGCGATTGGACGTTCGTGCGCTGTTGTTCTGTATGAGAAGCGGCCGCATACAGCCGAGAAAGACCCCGCACGACTCCGCACGCCAGTGCGCCGCGTCGCGAGA
>JAADYK010000413.1:0-20982 GCA_023338225.1 Halophytophthora batemanensis
CTCCGCGTGGGTGCCGGAGGTGTCCAGGTTCTGGTCGGCCAAAGACGACGAGCGCTGTCCTGCGCCGCGCTCCGACGACTACAAGGACTGGACGCTCATGCAGCTCAAGCGCGAGATCACGGAGCGCCAGCTCAAGACCAATCCCAAGAAGCGCAACAAGGAAGCCTTCGTGCGCATCCTACTAGCTGACGACGAGCTGGAGGCCGCGGACGATGCCGAGCCCGAGACAGCGGCCCCAGAACCGCAGCAACCGGCGATTCCCCCGCCCAGGCAAGCAGCGCCAGCTTCTCTCGCTGTCTCTGCACCTCTACCTGCGGCTTCAACTGCACAGCCGACGGCAGACGTTCGCGAGCACGAAAAAGAGCGTGAAGTGGTCGGTGTCGTGTCTGCGCAAGAGCTTTCAGCGCGACAACGCGCTTCTTCTCCCCCCGCTAAGAAGCGGAAGAACAGTGCTGATACTACGTCAGTCCCGTGCTCTTCAATGGCGACCGACACGATCAGCAACGCGAAGGAGTCGGCAGAGTACCTGCGAGAGAAACTGAGTCTCCAGGCGGCGCGTATGGACATTGAGCATCGACGCCTGGACATGGAACTCAAGCGCGAGAAGCGCAATCAGGACCTGCACGCCGTGCAGTTCGCACTGGCGCAGGAACAACTGGCGCAGGCCAAACTGGCCACACAGAAGATGAAGACGGAGTGGGTGGTAGATCAGCTGCTGCAGAAGAAGCGACTGCGTGACGCTGGCATCTCCTCCGAGGAGTCCGCCAGCCTCGGCATCTTTTGAGCGACTTTGACTTTCTTTTCAATTCGACGTGCCCACATGCGTCTCAAGCCCGTTCTTGGTTGTTGTCGACAAGCCAGTGCTGTTCAGCTTTTCTTCTACCTCTGGAAGGAGCGTTTTTGGCGGATGCATCATGTCTCTAGGGGCTCATAGCAACCTTCGATATGACCTCACGATCGTCGCTGGCTTTTGACAGACGGAACCGCAGAATACGCCGTCGCTGCCTGGCCAAGGGGGAGTGAAGAGCTTGAAACAGTGCTGCTACGACTTGAAGCGACCCCTGCTTTGTACACTTGGTCGATGAGCTTCTTCAGCCGCGTCTTGGCCAGAGAGGAAAGCTCCCCAGTCGGCAGTAACAAGGTTGACTGCATGGCTGCAGCTTCTTGCTCAAATAGGGTGAGGACCTGCTTCACGATGGCCTTGAACCGCTCTTTCGTCAAACTCCCTGCGCCACTTCCTTGCTTGTACAGTGGGTACAATTTGGCCTTGACATACTCCACCGCCTTGTCTGACCATCTGAACCAACATGCACCCACCCAGTCAATCGCGTTCGCAAATCCGTCAGCATCGTCATCTCAACGCAGAGCATGGCCAAACTGCACTACGTACGCTTCGTGCTTCCGCTTCCGCTTGTGATTGGAGCGCCTCGGCCGCTTCGGGGACGAGAAAGCGGTGATCACGGGCAAGTTCTGCCCCGTATCTTCTGGAGGAGCCACTTCACGACTCCGCTTGATACGGGGCTCCTCTTTGGATGCGGGGGGATTGAGCTCTCGCCAGCGTTTGCTGAGCTTCTCAGCACGCTCTCGCATCTCGATACTCACCCCTGGCATCTTTGAAATGGTGTTCATAGTACTTTGCAGCCCAGACTCCTGCAGACACACACAACCAACACACGTGAGCTCTACCAAACCCATCCAAAACTGAAGGTTAGAGGCGTGCGTACTGCGTGTACCTCCAGCAAATCTTCTTTCCGAACTGGCAGCGTGTCCAGAATGGTCAATACCGCTTCAAGCACTTGTGCGTTCGGACCGGAGGACGTATCACTTGCCTCTGCATCTTGCTCTTTTGGGGTGCGCAGCCACTGGTGAAGTACGGAGAGACACCCCACTTCCAGCGCAGCCAGCTTCTCCTTGGCATTCAGCCGACCAAAGAAGGTCTTGACTCGAGACACGAGCCGTAACTTGGCGGTCTTGGGGATCGACAACGCCACGGACGACGCGTAGTCATCGTGACTCACAGCGTCCAGCATGAGCTTCGACAGCTCGCGGTACTCTGGTGTGAAGGTCTTGGACACCCTCCCATTGCTAGTACTGCTACCACCCGCTAGAGCCTCTTGTTGAGCTCTTCCGGTTTCGAATGCCGCCGCCGCAAGCTCCTGTCTGCTGCGACTATGGTCTTGCCACATGTGATCGATAGCAGACGTGGCCACAGTCGAGCGCGTGCCTTGCCCGGCCAATCGACTACTGCGAGCTGTGGGTTCATACAGCGCTGGCTGAGTCAAATCTCCACGTGCAAACATGGCGTCGGCCCGCATTTGGACCTGCTGCAGTTCGCGTGACATCCGCAGGGCATAAGCAGCAGCAATTCCCCGCAGCGGGCGTCTCTCTTCCCCATTCACTGCTGTAGCCCCCGCTCGTCCACGGCCTCGTGTTCTTCGCGTGGACCTCGTGGTTGAAGTGTCTCGGCCGCCACTTAGCACGTTGGACATCAAACTGGCCAAGCGCCGGGTCCGTCGACGCGTTGAGACCGTTGTGGCTGGACGTGATATCATATCACTGGCTCGCTGTGTGAGTGCGTGCTGGGAGCAGTACCAGGAGTTGTTAGGAACGGCATGCAGACCAATGCAGTACGTGTGATTGGCCACACCGCAGCCAGGTGCCTCGCACATGAGCAGCACGTGCTCGTCCTCGCCGGAGCCGCAGAGCTCGCATCGCGCCTGGTTTACGAGCCGCAGTTGTGCCGCAATGTCGTGGTCACGCGGGTCTGGACGGAAAACCTGCTTGTGGTCCGCTATAGCCTCGCTGTGCGTCACGGCGCCCTGGGCGTCCACGCGGGTGACGACGTTGAACTTGGTCTTGCAGAGCGGGCAGAGATTGGTGACTTTAGCCCACGCCACGATGCAGTCGAAGTGGAAGCGGTGTTCGCAGCTAGGCAGATGGCCCTGCATTAGCGCCTCCACCCCATCCTGGCAGATGCAGCACTATACAACCACCAACGCAAGGCACGTGAGTGGCAGGTCAGGTGGACGACAGCGCAGTAGCGGGACCAGATACGGGGGTTCTCGCTGCCCAACTCACCGCGTCGCCCTCGGTCTCCTCCATGTCGTCGTCGTCATCTTCCTCGTCCTCGCCATTGGCGTGTAGGCTGGTATCGTCAGCGGCGGCCGTCTGGGCCTCCAGGGACGATGCTGGCGGCTTCTCCTCCAGCTCGGCGGCGTCGGCGTCGGCGACTTGCACCTCCACCATGTTCACGACAAGGCAAAATGGAGGCGTGAGCTTACAAAGGGCATCGATCCCAAAGTAAGACCTAGCCTCTGCCCAAAGCCCCGAGTCTGCCCAAAATAAGACGCTTCAGGGGGTATCGAGCCAATTGGCTCCGTGAAGAAGCGACTGCAGCTCCGACTCCGACTCGAGGCTCTGTGCGCGCGCACGTCCTGGACCATGCGCGACCCGAGGCGCTCTCTGCTCTGCCTGTGCATGCTGTCCCTTGTGTGCTGTCTGCAGACCCGTGGCGTTGCTGTGGCCGTGGCGAGCCGGGAGGACCCGCCAGCGCTTCGACGACTGCAGGATGGGGCCCAAGACGCTCCAGCGCCGGTCTTCTGCCTGGACGTGGGCGTGGAGATCGCATTCCCGAGCCAAGACGTGCTCGACACTTTAGACCTCAGCACTGCTGTTGCTGCAGGCACCAGCTGCCTGCGCAACCCGCTCATGGCCGCCGTCGTGACGCATCTCAAGCCTTCGCTGCGTGCTTTCTCGGTGCATGCGGTGGACTGCGTACTGGAACCGCTGGACGCGGAATCTTCCACCGTTGCGCTGTTTGGCGTCGTCTCCGTGTGTTCGCGCTCCAATATGGAGACGGAGAGCGACCTGGCTGGCTGGGGCCACGATGCGAAAGCTCAAGTGGACGCGCTCTTTGAAAGCGAGCCTCGGATCACGGTTGGGAAAACCACAGGCTTGCGCCGACACGTGCTGCTCTCGCCGTCCTACGCGCTGCCTGTCAGTGGCAATGCACTGCCGCAGCTCATACTGGGGGAGACGCAGATCTGGTCGGATGGAGATGAGGACGGCGGTAACAAGGCCGTTGACACAGACTCGCGGAGCTTCTTCACGCACGTAAAGCTGGACGTCCGGAACGACGGAGCCATCCCACTGCATCTCTATCGCCTCACGCTGGTGGATCGAGCGGACGGTGAAGGTGGCACGACGTCTACCGAGATGATGGCGGGATCTGTACTGCCGTTGGTGATGCCAGCGGTGGTGCAGCCCGGTACGAGCGACGTCATCACCTTCAAGGCCATCACAAGCACTGCCGTGGCGTCATCCAAGAGCTACTCGCTGTACATTTCTCACAGTGGCTTCCGCGCGCATGTGTTCACTGGGATGCTAGACGGTACATCCTTTCTCGCGAGGGAGAAACCGTTCCGAGGCGAAGAAGACGACGGAGACGGAGCTTTCGCACGGCTTACGATGGATTCCGACAGCATGCAATCCTTGTTCTCGTCCTTCCCGTACGCGACGTGGCGAGGTGAGCGTCCCACCTAGTGTCTTCTTGTGCTGATTGCTGTCCTCGTTTATCTGAGCATCAGCAGCTTGTACTCACGTGCGCGGTTGCTCCTATTGTAGTGGCATCGGTGGTCATTGTGCTGGCGGTGGGACTGGCAGTGGCATGGTATTCACGGCGTAAGTTCGTGGGTTTCCGAGCTGTGAAGCGGGCACTGGCCAGTTGTGTGCAGTCGAAGGCCAGGAAGCCTGCGAGCTCAAGCAGTGGCAAGACTGGATCCAGCTTACAAAAGCCAGCGAGAGCTGCAGGTACTACAACTCGAGTGAGCGCCAGTCGAGCGGCCATCACTGGCAGAGGCGAGGACCACATCGAGATGGAAAGGTATAACCATGGAGGACAGGGTGGATTCGAATTCGGTTGTTTTGACTGGGAAGTTCTCTAACATCTCTGCTTTCTCCGCAGCCTGGTGTCTGGAAAGTCGGCAGCAAAGCCTCGTAGTGGGGAGGCTGAGTCGAGACAAACGCCAACGCCAACGCCCAGCACACGGTACGACGGCACCTTCCAGCCCAGATGCTTCCTCTGTGTACTTGCTTGCACTTCCACTCGACTCTGCTTTTAATCTGCACCACTTTTCTATTGCTACATGCTTCCAGAATGCCGGCAATCACCATGCAATGGAAGGCGCCGCCGTCTCCTGCACCTGCACCTGCATCTACAGCTAGCAAAGCGCCGCTAGCAGCACCCAAGTTGATGACAGAGAAGGTGTGGAGATTGGACTTGGACGCCGCCGCGAAACTCCACCCGAAGCGGTTCGAGAGCATGTGGGACGAATACGTGGAAAGGTACGGCATGACTCAACTGGCAGCACTGGGAAATCTACATTATGTTGGACTCCGAGTGCTTCGGGGATCTCATGACTATCAAAATGAACATTCGTGCTGCAGGTTCCAGGTCGAGTTGTCGGAGACAAAGATCCCCAAGTCAGACGAACTGGTGGCAAAGCTGGAAGCTCGTGGAGTGTCGTGCATGGCGAGTGGGACGGTCAACGGCGTGGACAAGTACGTCTTCTACGGCAAACAACGAGGATGCTCGTGGTTCTACCTCATCACAGTGGACATCACAGTAGCAACGGCCAATGCAGTGCTTTCGGTACGAACCAACAGCGACACGGCCGAAGAGTTAGTGCAGCAGCTCGTGCAGCTCATCCGAGCTGCTCTAGCCGACACCACCACGTGTTGACCTACACGAAGCTAAGCACAAGCCAGAGAGAGAGAGAGAGCTGAGCCCACCACACGCAGGGGAGTCAACCACGCGACATCCCAGCCGAACGCACGCACGGAACCATGTAAATATATCCTTGTTGTCCCTGCACGAAGTCAAGAGCCGACAAGGTCCGAGCGAAATGAAAGCAGGAAAGTCGACTCCAAGCCAGTCACTCCACTTGCATCCGTGGAGATCAGCCAGTCGACTGCAGTCCCACTAGAAGAGTCAGGAGGCAGCGTCTGTCACTCTCGCAATGACTTACAGCAGCGCAGAGATGACACCTTCCAGGTCCCCTTCGTGCTGCACCAGCAACTCCACATTGCGCTTCTTGTCCGTGAAGCCCATGTCCTCAAGAGACTGCAGTTCCTTGGCAAACCGCAGCTCCTCCTCGCTTGGCTTAGGCTCCGAGACCACGGAAACCACCGCCGCAGGCGCCGGTACACTCACCGCTGGCTTGGCACCCTCCGAGATAAGCGACTCAGGTGCATCCACGCGAACTTCCGGGATCGACGTCGCGGAAGCTGATTCCTCCGGCTCCATCACATTAATGTCCACCCAGAGTCGCTGGCCGAAGCGGTTGCCGTCTGCAGTGCTCAGACGCCAATAGCCAGTGTATCGGCCAGCCTTGGCAGGCGCCACCATGCGCAGCGACACGTCAATAGACTTGCCGGGCAGCACGGACGGGATGAGAACGCTCTCAGGCGCCTGCATCTTGTCGCCGCCCACACACGAGAGCACGGCGCCGATGGGCCACTTGGTGGAGCCCCCGTTGCGCAGTTTCCAGACCTTGTCAAAAGGCTCGCTGGGCGCCAGCACCGTGCCGTCCGGACACGTGATGTCGCCTTCAAAGACGGCCACCACGGGCCCCAAGTCTTGCTTGGTCTCCTCAATGTTGATGGCTTCAAAGTAGTCACTAGCCGACATGAGCTGCGCGTTGTGACTGTACTGCACCTGCTGCAGCACACGCTCCACCTGCACGCGCGCCTGTGGACACTTGGCCAACAGGATCTTGGCGATCTCTTCCAAGTCGCCTGTACCAGCCACAGCAACCAAACACGCCAGGAAGTTGCCGCCTTCCTTCTGGAACGCCTCCGTGACCGTCTGAAGAAGCGACGCGAACTTGGCGTTGGCCATGATCTGCAGCAGCGCTTCTTGACAGCCGGGTTCGTGCAGCAATGACACCAGATCGCTCTTGAGCATCTGCTGGTCAGCACTGGCATCCCACTTCTCCACCACCTTACTCAGGTCCACGAACAGGTCCGCCATCTTCTTCTTCTGCTGACTAGCCATGAGCTCCGGCGCTTCCGCCAGCAGCGCCTCCTCCGTCACGCTGGCACTCAACGTACTGCTGGCTCCCAGCGTGCTGCTGGCTCCTAGCGTGCCGGACGCAGCCAACGGCTTGGCCACCACGATGATCTTGCACACGGCGTTGTCGGGGCCCTTCCCGGCCGCCGTGGCCAGCTCGCGCATGAGACGGAAGGCCTCCGCCAGCTCCGTGTCGTTGGTGATGCGCACCTGCTCGTTGTCGTCGTCCATGTAGTAGAGAAGCAGCTCGCACGGCGGCTCCTTGAGCTCCGGGAAGACCAGGAGAACGTAGTCGCGCAGGTCGCGGAAGCTCAGCTCGTTCCAGTTGGACGGCGAGCGCGCGTCCAGCTCCGCCAGCGTCTGGTGCACCGCCACCACCTGCACGCGGCGCATGTCCTGCTTCTCCTGCCACAGGATCTTGAGCGTCGTCATGCTGCTTGTCTTGTCGTGGGGGGTTCCTCCTCGTTCTTCGGGCTTGCTGTGCTGCGGCTTCTTGCTGTGCTGCTGCCTCTGCCTGCTTTTGCTTTCTGTATGTGCCGCTCGGGTTGGGGCCCAGCTTCTTCCTTCCGTGATAAAGTGGGTGCCATTCCGTTCTGTGACACAAGATTTCGGTCTATCGCCACCGGACGTCTTGCAAACGTTCGTGTCGCACGACAGAGCTGGATTCGGATTTAAGCGAGAGAGATGCCACACCACACACACCGCAAGGCGAGCCTGCACAGCGCGAGCCTGCGCAAGCTACGAAGCAGGGGGCGCGCTGCTGCTCCGCACACCCCGCGCCACGCGCTGTGCAATGCGTAGTAGTGCTGGATGGTGGAGTTGCAGTTCCTATTGAGCACCCCACCGGCCCAGCGACCTGCAAGAGCACGGGCAGTTCTCTCGACGACACCGTCGACGGGCACCAGCGCTCCGGCGACCCAGCGCTTGGGATTCTGGTCAAGAGCGAGGCGCGCTTGGTGGTCGACGGGCAGTGAGTGGCGTGGTTGGTATCGAGCCTCCGTATTCCCGCATCGAGCATTCCAGAAGATCAGATCCGAGGACGACATCAGCGAGACAGAGGAGCGGACGCGAGAGCAGTGTACTGAGGTCCTGGTCACTTGCTCCAGGCGTGCGCGATCGGCATTCTTGCAGGCGGCGCAGCAAGAATGCGTGCAAGTGCAGGTGTCAGGCCACCACTGGGAGAGTCAACAAGCACCATCTCGGCTTACACGGCCCCGAAAACGAACCTTTTATTCAACGCCTTGTCGTTTGGTTTCTGTTTCGGCTTCTGATTCGCTCCAGGAGTTCGCTGCAATCGCTGCATGGCGGGGTGTCTGCGAGCGCAAGGCGGCCGCGTCTCCAACCAGATCGCAAACAGTCTAGCGCTAGGAATGCATGCCATACCAGGTGGCTGGGCACCGTGCACGCCACTCATACTTGCGCGGCAGTACAGCGCACGAGTGTGCATGTGCATGTGCATGTTGCCCAGTTTGCCTCTTGTGCACAGTGCAAGACAAAACCTTTTCGGGATCTCGAAAGATCGACTGGCCCTTTCTATTTCGCTCACCATCATTCTGGACAATATAGACCCGCACTCCGCTGTCTCACGGCGAAAGGAATGAAACAAAAGGTTTCAGTTTGCTCGGAGTTTGGGCTCTTGGGCTCCTAGCCACCCGGCTCCAGCATGTCCCCAGACATCAGCAACGGGCCCTAGGCGTCCTTGTTCATCGTTTCCATGGCACCGTGGCCCGTGAATGGAGCGACAGTGGCTGCGACTACGACGGAGGCGACTAGGAGGGGGCATACAAAGAATGAAATGTTTTTCGTTCGAAGTGGACGAAGTTGAATTCCGTGCTTTGAGAGTGATGGTCGATTCGAAGAAAGCCCCCGGCTTTACAGGCGTCGTGTCCACTTTTTGCGGGCTCGCCACCACAGCAGACACAGCAATTGCCAGCCACAAGCAACTGCAATCGGCGCTAAACCAAGGGACTTGGCCTTTCAACGGTCTTTCTTTCCTCGCCCGCTGCAGCCTTCCGCCCTCAGCTCTCAGATTCCAATCTCGCTCGTTGAGCGCAAGTGGAAGCGGAGGAAGAAGCAGAAGAACGGCCAAGATGGCGAAGGTGCTGCAGCTGGAGACGACGCAGGAGACGACGGCCGAGCCGCGCCAGCTGCCGCTGGTCGCCGAGAACAACGGCGAGAAGCTGACGTTCGCGCAGCTGCTGGCGGCTGCGGCTGAAGCGGCGGGCAGCGACGCCAAGAGCTGCACGCTCAAGTACACGGACTCGGACGGCGACGAAGTGACGATCACGAGCGACGCCGACCTGAAGGAACTGCAGGAGTACATGGAAGACGAGCAGCTGGATGCGCTGACGGTGACGGTGGTGGCCGCGGCGGCGCCGGCGTCTTCGCGCGCTGCCAACGCCGTGCAGACGCAACTGCGCGGTCTGGTGACGGCCATGTCCAAGCTGACGGCCAAGAACAAGAGCAAGCCGACGCCCGCGAATGCCATGAACCTGTTGGTGGCGAGCTTGGAGACGATGGATGTGGCGGAGGAAGCCACGGAGCTCGCGGCGGTGAAAAAGGACATGCTGGCGGTGCTGGAAGACGACGAGTTCCGCGGCGTGATCGAAGAATTGTGCGCCAGCGACGAGTTCAAGGAACTAGCGGAAGCGATGGTGACTGCGATCTACGAGGAAGACGCGCAGGCCATCGAGGACACGTTGACGACGCACTTCGATGAGCTGCTGGTGTTTGCGCAACGCGTACTGGCACGGTGCCCGTCGCTGAAGCCGGTGCTGGTGGGCGTGGCGAAGGCGTGCATGACTGGAATCGTGCGCTACAACGACGCGGTGCTGGTTGGCGACAACTCGGATGCGTCGAGCAGCAGCTCGAGCTCCAGTAGCTGCGACAGCTGCAGCGACGACCAGGAGACGGTGGACGTGGACGACTTGAACGATCAAGGCGAGTCAGTGCACCTCGGCATCATCTGCGACGGCTGTGAGAAGGCGCCACTCGTGGGTGTGCGCTACAAGTCGCTGGATGTGCCCAACTTTGACCTGTGCGAGGAGTGCGAGGCCAGCGGCAAGTGGGTGAGCCACGAGCCGTTTATCAAGATCACGGACCCGTCGCGTGCGCCCAAGCAGAAGCGCCGGACGGAGATGCACCCGTTCGTGTCGTGCGACGGCTGCGAGATGACTCCCATTGTGGGTCCGCGCTTCAAGTCGCAGACTGCGGACGACTTCGACTTGTGCGAGTCCTGCGAAGCGAGCGGCAAGTGGAACGAGACTCACGGCCCCTTTATGCGTATCGAGGAGCCGGGCGTGATGCGCGGGTGGAAGATGGCGTGCCGCCGCGGAGAAGGCATGTGCGGTGCGTTTGAGCGTGGAGCTATGTTTGGTCACCACGGCCACCACGGCAAGTTCGGCCACCACGGCCACCACGGCCACCACGGCAAGTTTGGCCACCACGGCCACCATGGCAAGTTCGGCCGCCACGGCCACCATGGCAAGTTCGGCCACGGCCCGCCTCCTCACTGCCACGGCCCGCCTGAGTTCCGAGGCGAGGGTCCGCCACACCACCACCACGGCCCGCCTCCTCACTGCCACGGTCCTCCCGAGTTCCGAGGCGAGGGTCCTCCACACCACCATGGCCCTCCTCCTTTCCCCGGTTTCGGCCCCCCGCCACACCACCACGGACCCCCGGAGTTCCGTGGCGACGGTCCGCCCGGCTTCCCTGGCCACGGCCCACCGCCGCACCACCACGGCCCACCAGAGTTCCATGGCCGCGGTCCTCCACCGTGCTGCCGTGGCCGTGGTCCTCCCGGCTTCGGCCCTCCCGGCTTTGAATTTGGCCCACCGTGCCCAGTGTTCATGCACGGTGGCCGTCCGCCGTGCCCGCCCGAGTTTGAGCGTCCGGGACGTCACGGCCACCATGGCTGCCACGGCCGTCGTGGGCGCCACACGCGCTTCTCGGAAGGCGAGGAACAGCAAGAGAAGAAGAAGGAGGAGAAGGAAGACGACAAATGCCGTCGCGGACCTCGTGGACGTCACGGCCATTGCGGCCGTGGTCGCTGGTGCTCTCCTGGCACCTCGGACCTGGACGCGCGCTTCATTGAGGACGTTAGCATCGAAGACGGCACGGTGCTGGAGGCAACCAAGCCGCTGCGCAAGATGTGGAAGCTGGTGAATGACGGCGAACGCGCGTGGCCGGCCGGCTGCTACATGGCCGTCCAGCGTGGCAACCCCATGCTCGTGCAAGACGGCGAGGAGAGCCGCATTGAGTTGCCGCCTCTGGCTGTGGGCGAGGAGTTCATTGCAGGCGTGGACCTGGTGGCTCCGGCGCTGCCTGGGCGCTACACGAGCTATTGGCGTGTGTGCGACCCAGCGGGCGTGAGCTTTGGCCACCGCTTCTGGATCGACATTGTGGTGGCTGCTGGCTCGACTGCTCTTGTGAACGAGGATACAGAGATGGCGGACATGCCGGAAGCCATCGTGTGCGGCGAGGCGTCGAGCGAGGAAGACCTGGAGATCATCGAGGTGACGGAGGCGCAGGAAGCCGAAGCCGCACACAAGACGGAGATCGAGACGGAACAGCAGGACGCGGAGGAAGACAAGGCCGACTACGAAGAAGCGCTCAAGACGCTGGCTGCCATGGGGTTCAACGACGCCGACAAGAACGTGCAGGCGCTAACGGCGTCCTCGGGCAACGTGGATGGCGCGGTGAACGCGCTGCTGGCTGAGTAAGTGCGCTCGCGTGGCTGTGCGAGTCTAAGCAGCACTAGCGCCTTTCAATTAGCGTAATGCTCCGATTAAGTCGAGACAGCCCAGATTGCACGCTAGCTCCGACTGCTAGCTGTAACCTCGTCGCTAGCTAGCGCTCCAGTGCTACACTGCAACCCAGGAAGTGAATCGACCAGGAAAACAAATCAAGCGAAACTTCAGAAACACACACAGCAACAACAACACGACAGCGTGGCGGATGGCTTCGCCTTCGGCGTACTTCGACACCAACCACGCCGTCTGCATATCGTTCTCTATCTTGTGCATGTCCAGAAACAACAATACAAACTCAGAAACACCGCTCATTACGAGCAAAGAAGCATGCCGGCTTTTCTTCATTCACTGTGTTCCCTATCATTCTCGTACTTCGTCGCTTGTCCGCACTCGATGGATTTCTCTTCCCCTTCTGCTCACGTTGTCGCGTATTGCCATCCATGCCACTACTATCTAAGGTTGCAAGCAATTAAAGCTATCTGTCTGTCTGTCTTGAGCTGCTGGGATGTCACTGCAGGAGGTTCTTGACCGACAGCGCGTCGCCCGCCAGGAACTTGTTGATGGCGGCCGTGCACTCGGCGTGCTTCTCGTGCTGCAGGATATGGCCGCAGTCGTCGAAGAGCAGCACGGGGCCCTTGGCCGCTGGCGCCAGCTTCTGCTCCAGCACGTCCACGGACGACACGTCTAGCACACGGTCATGCTTGCCCCACATGACCAACGTGCGTGCACGGATGTTGGGGAGCTGCTGCTCCAGCACCGTCTGGTCGGCCAACGCATCCACCACGATCTTCTGCAGCACTGGGAGCTGCTTGGCGCGCTCCGACGCCACAATGGCCGACACGGCGTGCGGGATCCTGGACGGCGCGTAGCTGAGCGTCTGCGCCATCTCCGTCACATCTTCGGGGGTGTGCGCCAGCAGCAGGTTGCGGCCAGTGTCCTCCAGCATCCGCAGTAACTCACTCTTCCTCGGCATGGAGATCCCGGCCGGACAGATCATGGTAAGCGACCGCACGCGCTGTGGGTACAGACCGGCGTAAACGCCCGCCAGCATGCCGCCCATGGAGCAGCCTACGAGGTGGATCTTCTTGTCGGCGGGCACTTCTTTCTCCAAGAAGCAGTGCAGTCGTGCGGCTTGTTGCGGCATGGAGTAGTTGGCCAGCACGTCCACGGGCGTCGTGCGGCCCTGGCCGGGCAGATCCGGGATGAGCACCTTGTAGCGCTTGTCCACGCCGCGCGCCACGCGCACCCAGGACTCCTTCATGGAGCTGAAGCCATGCAGGAAGACCACAACGTCCGTGGCGTCTTCGTCCTTGCCCGGGCGTTCGATGTAGCTCCAGTTGAATTGGCCCACGTCCGCGTTCTTGGCCGAGAAGCCCGACACGAAGCGAACCAAGTCCATGCCCTGCATCATGAGCGAGCCCATGGCCTCGGAGAACGTCATGGCGACGAGGACTTGTGCTAGTCGATTTGTCTTGAGCAGAAGCGTGCGAGTCGCGTAGTGCTGGTGTCGACGTCACGCCTGAGCTCTTCCTCTGCTTCGACGACTCCCGCCTCCAAGGGCTGCAGAGTATTGCCCAATCACGACCCAGCAGCTCCGCAAACATTCCTGGGGGCAGAGCAGCACTTGAATTAGTCGGGGCGGATGTTGACTTCATCGCATCAACATTCTGCTCACGTCTTCGCCTGAGAAATGCGCTCGGAAAAGCTGTTTGCCGGCATCGGGTGGTGGTGGTAATGGAGCCGCGCTTCCGGGCCTGCTGCCCGCGACACGAGCAGTGTACGTGCATGCGTGTGCGTGCAAACAAGCAGCGCTCGTGTCCTGCCGCAGATCTCCAAGTAGACCCCAAAACCCCGAGATGAAGTCGTTGCTGGAAGGCTGAGGTTATGGTGGGAACCATCTCGAGGAATCGAGGCCGCCCAGATCGTACGCGAGCTGAGCTTCGTCTCAGGGTGTCCAGGGATCCGGGCTTTTGCTCGGTGATAGACTTCTCCGGACGTGGCCCGACCTGGATCCTGGGTGGAGAGTTTCATAGACACTGAGCGCTGTGGGCGCGCAGACTCCATGATCCGCGCATGGACCCAGGACTTGCGTCTGCGCACGGACAGCACCCGTGGGGAGATGCTGGAAGGCGCCAATGAAGTCTACAATGGTGCTCTATAAACGTTAAATACCACGCCATTCGATCTGACGCGGACGAAAAAGGCAGCGCGTGCGGCGCTGCCTACAGCTGTCACTAGTTGCTGCAAGCATAGGAGTCCTAGCCGCGCGGGAAGCTCGCTCAGAAGGTCATGAGGGCTTCTCCACCGGCCAAGGCACAGGTGAAGCTGAGCTCCTCGTCGGCAATAAACTTGTTGAGGATGTCGGCGCACTCGCCAGGCTTCTCGTTCTCCACGCGGTGGCCGCACTCGTCGAACACCAGCACGTGCTTCTGTTCGGCCCCGAGCTTCTCGTCCAGAACGTCGAGGCAGGACACATCCAGCACTTGGTCTTGCCTACCCCAGATTGCCAGACTCTTGGAACGGATGAAGCGCAATTCGTCCTCCAGGATCGTCGGGTGGGCTACCGTGTCCGCCATCACCTTCTCCAGCACGGGATGCTCGCGTCGGCGCATGCGATTGGCCTTCTGAAGACTGCTAAAGACACTCGGCGTGTACCCGGAGCCAGAGCTGCTCGTCGTGCCTCGGAGGCCCCAGTCGCCCAGGTCGCTCGTGGACACCGCGGTCGGACTCAGCACGCTCTGCTTGGTCGTGTCCTCCAAGTCGCTCAGCATCGAAGACGAGATTCCCCAGGGCGCCAGCATTGTAAGCGACTTGACGCGCGTCGGGTGCATGCTAGCGTACACACCAGCGATGGTGGCACCCATGCACGTGCCCACAAGATGCACCTTCGTCTTGGGTCCCAACTCAGCCTCAAAGAACTCGTGTAGTCGACGCGCCTGGCGGTCCGCCGCGTGGTTCATGCGTGCGTCCAGGGGCGTGGTCTTCCCGTGGCCCGGCAGGTCTGGGATAACCACGCGATAGCGCCTCGCAATGCTGCTGGCCACGCGCAACCAGGCCTCTTTGGTCGTGCCTAGCGCATGCAGGAACACCACCACTTCACTTTTGTCGACGGGCACGTCCCCAGCCGACTGCGCCGGTCGCTCGAGATAGCTCCATTGCAGTTGATCCACCGCCAGTGAGCGCGTACGGAAGCCCTTGCCGAAGCGTGCGAGATCCATGTGGCTGCGCGCGAAGGCGCCGAATGTACGCGAGAAGCCCATGGTGGTGGCGAAGTGGGCTGTGTGCTAACTGGAGTTTGCGTAGCACGCGGTGCGTGCAGTTGTGGCAGCTCCGAGCTGGCTGCGGTGTAGGCAGCGGTGTGGCCGACACCCCGGATGGATCCGCACTGCTGGCCTCTCTGACAAGAGCGCCAAGGATACAGAAATGAGCTGAGTCTCACGCGAGGAAAGCACCGGACGCTTCTGTCGGTCGCCGCCGTGCGCAGCAGCTCCTCCCTCGTCCTTCCGCGCGAATCACAGCCGGTGGATTTTCGCATGTGCTGCACCGCAAGCAGCAGACCTGACACCGGGGCGCAGGCGCATTGCATAGAGCGGCGCGGTGAGGCGATGGCAGCGCCCCTGGCCTGGCGTGGTCGCATGCGTTGGCTTCGTCGTCGAGTCAACCGGTCTCAGCACGAGCCAGCGCTTTCTCCGTCTGGCTTGGCGCCAAGCACTGAATACCGGGTACCGTCACGCACTTTCTCGCCAGAACCAGGTATTCAAGCGTGTGTAATCGGCTTCAAGAGGGTCTTTTCCGCCCCAACGATTATCGCAATGGGGTGAAACTTGGGGCGTTCCATTCGGGGTGGAACGCCCAAAGGCCCAGGCTGAAGAAAGCTTCGGGCATTGTGCGGTCTGCGACCACCGTAGCACTGGAGGCGGAGCTTCCGCACGCGGCTGCTGTGCGGCACACGAGTTGGTCAGTCCGCGGATTGGGGTGGCGAAGTCTGTGGCTGGCCGCAACGCGCGACATCTTGCTCTGCTTGCCAGCCGACGGTGCGACGGCATCTCTGACACATAGCTCCCCAGCACCAGCCGGCAGAGGCCGCATCAACAACTAGGCGCTCTCTTCTCTGGCTGGGCAGACCGAGCTCTCCGTCACCCGTCCAACAGTCCTGTTATGGTGATTACCCACTCCATGGTGATACTGTTGGCTCCACGACCAGTGCCTAATGCCCTGCTTACGACAGGAGTGGGTAAACGTGTGCAGGGATGATCCTGGAGGGACCCACCGCGTCAACGTGCATGCAGTAGTCTTTGATTACACCACGTAGCATGACGCCAAGCCCTGCCGGCGTTCAAGCGGTAATCAAGATGCAGATTGCTGCTTTGGTTTGCTGCAAAGACGGCAAGGGTCAGCGCTGACGTGATGGAAAGCAGCAAGCAGCAATGGATTACCTGCTTCTACATGTGCAAGTGGGTGCGTCAACACCATCACTCGAGCGAACGGTAGACGTAGCGACGGCCGCGGCGTTGGAGAACCAGCACTACAGCCAGCGCTGTGCACACGCAGCCGCCCACGAAGAACACGAGTCCGTGGCCGACGAACGAAGCCGACACTGGGAGTGGCGTCTCGATCGACGTCTCAAGTGCTTCAGTCGCGGTGAATGGGGGCTCTGCGGGCATTGGGGCTTGGGCGTCGCGCCGCGTGACGTCGTCGCCCGTGTCTTCCACCTGGTGAGTCTTGGCGCCATCCGAGAATGGCACAATGCCGAAGATGGAGCCACCGTACGCTGGCTTCTCCTCCCAAACAAGCTCTTCGTCGCTAATGTCGGGCTCCACAAAGGCGCAATCCGACTCAATGCCCAGGTTGTTCTTACCGCGTACAATCTTGAAGAAGCCGTCCATGCCCCAGTAAGTGCCCCACGAATTACGAATGTGCCAGTACTTGACACCGTCCTCCTCGCCCCAGCCCACCACCTCCACGTCGTGGTCCAGATCCATGAACCCCGTCTTGTCCTCCAGGATACCGGCCTTGTACTCGTACGTGAACTCATCACTGCACGCGATGCCGCATGTGATAGGGCCGTTCGTCATGATCTCCTTCATCATGGCGTGTTCTCCTGCCAGGTGGCCATGGCTCTTGGCTCGGTAACGCACCACTTTGGTCACAGGGAAGCACTGCGGCTCCGTCTTGCTTTGTGGTGTATACATGCAGCTACGAACAGTCAAACGAGCGGGAAGTTAGTCAGCCACATGTATGCAAGCCATGCCAACGAGCTTCAAGCCCACAGAGCCAGCGAGAGACGTACTTCATGCAGTAGCCGTGCGGCGGGCACGTGCCGTTGGTGGCCGTGAACTTGGTGTGGTCCGTCGCGTTGTAAGGCAGACAGGACTCGTCTGGCAGTCCGTAGCGCCGCATGAACTCGTACACGTCGGCAGCTTCGCCACCGTCGCAGCCATCCGAGAGTCCGTGGCCCGGTGCGCAGTTGAGGAAGCTCTGACGGCCCAGCATCACATCTGCGCCCGAGAAATTGCGCTTCTTGTTGAGGATCTTGATGCGGTCCTGAGCACTGGATAGTGCCCCGTGAACAAAGCACGAGCCGCAGTACTGTGGAATGTGCTGGTTCCAGGACGGCACACAGAAGCCACGCTCGCACCAGTCCAGATGCGGCGGAAAGGTGGCTAGTTCTTCTTGTTCAGCGAGCGACATCGTTGGCAGCGGGTGAACAGCTGGGTGCAGGTGCTCGCGGCCTTTCATCGTGCGTTTGCAGTGACAGGTGCCATCCGCGTAAGCCACGGCCAGCAGCAGCGAGATTGCTAGCAGCAGCACCGCAAGATTTGCCGCCTTCAGCATGCTGGAGCGGGTCGTTTTCAGTTTTTTGGGGCTCTTGGACACTTGGATAGGCTTCGAGACTGCAGGTTTGAGAATGAGCAGGACGACGTGCGCAAGGAGAAGCCGAGATGTAGAGGCAAAGGGTGGTGAAGACAGCCGCATACGCAGTTAAGATCCACAGCGAGCAGTCGCATCGTGCCGCGTCCCCCCCCCCGACGCACCCAGCCGCGCGCCAAGAGTTTGGAAGTACGACAAAAGTTATGGTGGGGGCCATCTCGAGGAATCGAAACCGCCCAGATTGCACGCTAGCTAACCTTCATTTCCAGGGTGCCCAGGGTCCGGGCTTTTGCTCATCGATAGGTCAAATATCCGCTCCTCCAGACGTGGCCCGACCTGGATACTGGGTGGAGAGTTTCGAGGACGTGACACCTCTGCGACTCCGAGCTGGAATCGTGCAGCACAACCCATGCCTCCACGTGGTACCGTTGAGTCACTGTCGGGGGGAGGCACCGAACAAAAACCACAAGACGCTCATAGTGCAGCACTTCTCCCTTAAACCGCTCCAAGATATTGATGGCGGTGTTAGCGTCGCGGTTCCAGAGGCGCGCCTTGCATGAGGCGTTGTCGCAACGCTTCACGGCCCAGGGCTCCTTGGACTTGATCTCCACTTCGGCGCAGTTCCGCGGGATCACTTTGCCCTCGTGCTTGCGTCTCTTGCTCAGGTTGGTGTCCACATCGTAGGACACAAAGGACAGCGTGCGGTAGCACTGCTCGTCGTAAATTCGTCCATGAACACCACCGTAGCGCGCTTCTTCAGCGCCTGCTTGAGACCTTTCACAGGACTAGGCTTCTGGCCCGCAATCCCGCTACCCTCACTCCAGTCACAGTACCCCACGCACGCTTATTTGCTGATAACGAGGACGATGCGTCGAGCAATCGCATCCACTGCCATTTGCGCCATGCGCTTGCGAGTAAACTATTGTTTAGCGTTCGGGCACATCTGCTGGAACTCCAGAAGCAAGTTAACGTGACCCGGAAGTAGGCCAAGCCTCGAGGTAGGTTGCGTAGCTCGTAGTCTTAAACGACGGCATGCTCTGAATTGCTGTAGCGAGCATCGGGTGAAGTCGCTTCTGGCCTTCGTTCCACGAGTTGAGCTTGTTGAAGCCAGCCATGTGGCAGCACTCCTTGGAGGATACCTCCACGACTGCATGACTGTGTTGAAGCTGCGGTGACTTCTCCTCACGATTCCAACTGGGCTGCGCTTGACTATTTTGCGGCGCAGCTTACCACGTCGCCTTGTCATGCAAGCTGTCTCCTTGGATATCAGCTGGGGTCGAAGGTCTTCGCGCACCGCCGTGCAGGCCGAAAGTATACACGGGTCCAGGCTAATGACGATGTCCGGAAAGTATTCAGCCGGAACAAGTGAGGAGTCCTTGGTGTGACTACCTTCGTCGTCACAGGATTGCTTGAGCCGGAAGAGTAGCATGCTTAGACCGTAGCCGTCTGTTGTCACTTGGTTCGTGGATAGACGGCTCGCACAGTCATATTTCTACTACGGGGTGAGAAGCGAAAACTCTGATTTGCTCAGCGCGCAGTCAGATCCTCTTGCCTCGAACTAGCTAATATCAAATGCATCTCGCATCACAGTCCACCGATCTTGTGTAAACACGCGCACACCTAGTTGGCTCTCTGGAACGTCGTTTGACAATGACAGTGTCCGACCATGCTGCCTTTTGGTGCGCGCACACATGCCATAAAGCGTAGTCGCGTGGATGACCACATGAGCCATCTCGAAGGTGGCCGAACATGGGAATAGCGAGAAGATGCGCACCCCTTTTCATTGGAGGCCGCTGCCATTCGCGCCTCCACTGCTTTCTGAAACGTGTGCAACAACCAGATGCAGAACGACAGTTTGTCACCGGTAATACGTTGAGGCCAAGGAATCCAGCTATCGTCCCAAGCGACCCCGTCCAGTGGAAGTAGCTCGCGCATTTCATGCACCTCTGGAAGTCCGACACCGTGACATTGTAGCAGGCGAACAGGATGCTATTCAGCCGTTTCTGATGTACTGCTTGTCTCTCGAACTCAAGGCTGCCTCGCCTACAGCAATGTGCACTCGAATAAACAATCGCAATCGCTTGCGAAAGCGTTTGCGAAGCATGACGCTGGCGTTGATGGCTATCCAATTGCGCAGCTGTTGCTTCTGTGAAGTCAAGTTGGTCAGATCGGGTGTCTCGATGCAGCCAGCTTCCTTGCGCCCGGCGCGGTAGATCATTTTTGTTTGTCACAAGTCTGGATTAGATACAGCGATTCCTGAGCGCGTTGAGATGAGGGTGACGCCCGAACAGCAATGGTCAAAGAGCGTGTCACCAAACGTGAGCAAAGTCCGGCCGGAATCCAGACGGCGCAGCACATGGAGGTTTACCAGGTGCCACGCCTCCACCTGCACTTGCTTCATTTCGCGCGCCGTACGACGAATCTCCTCGAGTAGCAATGAGTCATGGCAAATCGTGTGGAGCCTGCATGCAACGGTGTAGTAGATCTTGCTTGTCCTGAAGAACCCCTCGTTCAGCGTCC
Organism: Halophytophthora batemanensis; assembly: GCA_023338225.1. Taxonomy (NCBI): domain Eukaryota; phylum Oomycota; class Peronosporomycetes; order Peronosporales; family Peronosporaceae; genus Halophytophthora; species Halophytophthora batemanensis. The sequence goes on from JAADYK010000413.1 coordinate 20,212, forward strand.
TGAGAGACTTCCAGCGAGACAGCATTCAGGACTTCCTGTTGCAGTTTCATCTTGGCTGTTTTCCTGGTCCGCGTGCTTCGCCCAAAGACCTTTGGATGAGCAGACGCCTTGGACGTCGACTTGTCCGGTGGCTTGCGTTGCGGAGGAGCAGTGCAGGCGGCGGAAAGCCAGGCACAGGAGGTAAACGCAACTACGTAGCTTGTTACTCACTAGGGAAAATCTTAGACTGGGGCTCGTGCGCCGGAAAGCCCGCACTGCCTAGCGCTACGTGCACTCTCAGTGCGGTTTGAGGTCGTGCTGGTTGAAGTGATCAACACTCGTGCGACCTTTCGGGTCTTCTCGAACGTTCAGTTTCCACGCAGTTGCTCGACTGGAGTGCACAGACTCCATGAGCCGCGCACGGAGCCGGGACCTGCGTCTGCGCACGGACAGCATCCGTGGGGAGGTGCTGTACCAGCAGCAGCAGCTCCAAGCGTCCCGACGCGACATTGCGCAGGCTCTGCAGGCAGTGGAGCACCTAGCCATCCAGGGCTGCACGCTGGGACTGCGCCAAAGCGAACTGGAGCTGGATGAGCAGTCCCTGGCAGAATCCGAGGCGCTGGCAGTGGAGAGCAAGATAGAAGCAGAGCGCCGGCTAATGGAGGTCGGCGGCTACGAGTGCGTCGTGCGTGTGCTGCGGAAGGAGCTGCAGCAGGCCAAGACGGAGCTTCAGGGTGTGCAGGGTCAGTCATTCTCTCTCTCTCTCTCTCTCTCTCTCTCTCTCTCTCTCTC
>JAADYK010000414.1:0-20977 GCA_023338225.1 Halophytophthora batemanensis
CCACAAGCAATGTGATGATTCCACAAAATTGATCAAAAAGGGACATTGTCCCTTGGGGGAGGATGTTGAAACCAGAAAATGACACTTCTCACAATGGCCAGTCCCTTTTGTCCGAGAGGTTAAAGTACTCTGCTTTAATACTCTCGACGTCTCTTGTTTACCTTCGCGCATGTCCGCAGTGCCGGCGTAGCTCCTCGAGGTGCGAGCATGCAGCCGCCTGGTTAGCTGAGCAGTTCACGGGCCAGTCATGGCTGCCTTCGCGCACAGCGTTTAAGGTGAGCAATGTCCCCGCACGACGAAAGCTGGAGATGGATGTCTACTCTACACGCATTTCGACTATAACAGTCGTTGGTTCGCCACACGTGAACACTGGCACCGCACGCTCCATCGCAATCTTGAGAAGCTTCGTGCTGCGGTTGGATGTCACGCCCAGCTTGCGGTCCTCACTGAGGGGACCACAGAGGCGGTTGGCAGACGCGCCAACGCGGCTCTGCGTGACGCTGACATCCATGTCCCGGAAAATGTGCGTTGGCTTCAACTGGTCCGGCGCCGCGACGATCCCCGGCGCGTAGCACGAGAGACACCCACGCGAAATGGTTTTAGACCACCAGCAGGGCCCGAACGTCGACCCTCTCCGGTTGGCGTTGGTATCCGGGAGGCCACCACCCCAACAGATTTCCGAGTACGACTTGCTTCTACTATGAGAGGCAGGCAAGAGACCCCGGTCGCGCAGTCCGCGGCAGGAAACATCTACTGCAGAACTGTCTGCGTTTCGCTTTGTTTCTGCGTGGCATTGCTGATAAACAGTGGTCGTCTTGGGCTCGCAGCGAGGGCGCCGCCAGGGAAACAATGCAGGTGATGGCAAACAACTGGCGAAAGGAGCATTTGGCGGGTGAGGTGGCGGACAACGCAAACGACGTGCAAGACGACAACATGCGCATTGTCACGTGTGGTGCATCTCGTGGCGAAGGACTTGCATTGGCAGCAGTAGCAAGAGCAAACGTGTCTAGGAGCCCTATCAAATACGTAGAACTCGTCGATGACACGCTAACCAAGACCTGGTGCATATCTTTTCGGGGCCTTTGCCAAGAGATAGCATTACTTGTGCATGCAGTTCTTACTTCGTTGCCATCCAAGTGAGTGTCACTTGATGGCCCAAGCAATGGCTCGGTAATCTGAGTTGTTCATGCTGCTTCGCACGAGGAGGCAGCCCAACGGAGCCCACTAAGCATTGATGGCAATTTACCCACGCGCTCGCCCCGCATCTTGCAAGTGAGTTCAAAGCGAAGCAGGCTGCGGATCACAAATGCCGGGGGCTCTCGCTTTGGGGTCTGCGGGGCACAGACAAGCAGGAGCGAGCGCCTTGGCAGATTTGAGAGGGGGCCCTGGACACGGCATTCGTCGGCGTGCCAAGCGCCAGGCGGAGCGAGTTGTTGGATGAAAGAAAGGCACGATACGGAGACCCACGGGGGGTGAAAGGTCCAGGTCTGAAAGCGCATCGAATCTCGCGGTCGAGATCCGAGCGTCGAGTCAACAATGTTCAACTTGCGTGTTCATCTGATCGTCTCTGCTCACATCATGAGCCGGGGGATATCACGTTCGCCAAGTTGACAGGTTCTTCAATCGACCAGCGGCTTTGTTTTCCCGTTGCCTCCAGTGTTTCTTCGCCTTTTGCATCCATGCATGGAATTCCCTCCGCTCAGGTGGCTGGTCCTATGTGCACGTGAATGGATGCACGCAGATGAACTCGCGGAAGCTGGGCATGGGGGGACAAGAGAGGTGTCAAGTCCCGAAGCTGCTGGTCTGGGTTGCCGCGGGTGATGGCCTGATGCACGCAAGCGTACAGCTTGGAGTTAGCCACGCGGAGTAGATGCGGCAGACTCGGGGAGGCTCGTCGCGATGCTTGGCCGCATTGCGCCGAGTCCAGAGGTCCAGCTGCCTCCCATGCTCACGAGAGGCTGGCGCGGGAGGAACGATGCCGACGTGGCGTTTCGTGCTTCGCGGACTCGTTCGCCAAAGGAGCAGGCATAAAGGATGGCTACTTGAGCGCGCCATCTAGAGTCGGACCTTCAGCATCGATCCTCCCAGTAGTGTGCACTTTGCCAACTGCCCCAGGCTTTTTTGGCGCTGCACGTACAGCGCTTTGGAGGGCAGCCGACTTGCTCCACTGCAGATCCTCAAAAGCGGGCGACGCATGCAGGTTCCAGGTCGGTCGCCGTGGCTTTTTTTCATGCACTCCAATGTACTCACGTTTTGGGAGTTCTCCCCAGCGCCTTGATCACCTATTGGTCAGCCGGGAAATAACCCAACGCTTCCGACCCGCTCTTCTACAGAGAGAACGCAGCGAGTCTCTCTTGTAGAGGGAGAATCTGCTCGTAACCACCCGCCAGAACGCGAAGAAGAGCAAGCGTGCTAGTAACCTCGTACCCCGGGAGCTGCGCTTGAAGCCGAAGGCCACGCCGAGGGCCACGCCGCTTGCGCCGCCATGGTGGGCAACAAACACAAGAACGGCATCATCTGCACCTTCCCGGGCTGCCAGAAGACCATGCGCACACAGAAGTTCAAGCTGCACTTCACCAAGGCGCACCTCAAACAGGGGGAGGTCTACTCGGTTGAGCACCGCCGTCGCTTCGAGGTGGCGCGCGAGGACGGCGCCAGCCGCCAGAGCAGCGGCGGCGGCAGCGGCGGTGGCGGGGCAACCGCAGCTACGGGTCGCCCTGCTTTGTCTTCCATCGCGCCGGCCCCCATTCCTGGCCATGTCGAGGCGGCGCGATTGGGTGGCAAGTCTGAGACGGCAGCTTCTGGGGCGGTGCTACCTGCAGCCAACGGCGTCGATGTCTCCGCGCCTCGCTTGGAATCGGTTGCTGCGCCCGTGGACGTCGCCGTCGCTGCCAAGGCCCACGAAGAAGTGCAGATGCCGCAGTCACAGCTGTACCATCAGACACACACGCAAGTGGCTGCACCCTCCGTGGTGTCGGCTGCAATGGATGCCACGGCCAGCCAGCAGCTTCCAGTCTCCGCGCCACGCAGCGGGATGCTGCCGATGCCGTCGTCCATATCGATGTCCACGGCGACTACGACAGCAGCTTTGGAGTCCAACGTGCACACCGGCGACAGCGGCAACCCCGTGGGCAGCAAGCGATCGGCGTCCAGCATGGAGGACTCGGCGGGTGTGGAGGCTTTGGACCCGTCAAGCGCCCTACTGGTGGAGTTTGTGGGGCTGATGGACCGACGCTTCCAGGAGCTCGTGGGCAAGATGAGCGAGATGATCGAGGTGCAGAAGCACCTGATCGACGCGCTCCACGGCCGGCATCCGGCCATGTTCAGCAGCAGCGAGCAGGCGGCGGGGATGCCTCTCGTCTCTGCTGGCGAGGGCGTCCTGAAGAAGCGGAAACAGGACTCGGATCTGCGCGACTCGATGGACGAGGGCGGGGGCGTGGAGGGAGGCCATGAGCACGACGAGCACGAGCATGACCACGCCCCCGACGAGGGCAACAGCTTCATGCTCTAGGACAGCTTGGTTTGGTTTTGCAGGTGGTGGCTTGTCTTGTGTAAGTATACATTCTCGGTCGGGAACTATAGTTTGCTCGCTAAGTGCTCCACTCGATTAGGTGGCGGGGTACGCACCCTGTGTGCGCTTCCAACCAAAAGCTCAAAGCGCACGAGACCAGCAACCGGACGGGCAGCATGAGCGAGCAAGCGGCGGAGGCCTTCGGCAGCGTGGAGCAGACGCTGGCGGCTGTGGAGGAGCACCTGGCTGTCTTCAGGCAGAGCTCCATGGAGGACTTTGTGGCGGAGCTCAGTCCGCTGGAGCGCGCCAAGGTGCAGGTTTCCCTCGGTGCGTTGGCTGGGCGGACTGCTGCGGCAGCAAGAGCCGTCCGCTGCTGTTGCTGGTGGCGGTTGCTGGTGCTGACGCTTGTGCGCTTCGTTGTCTCTGTTGTCTCTGTTGTGTGTACGCGCGTGTGTGTTGTGCAGCCTACACTGTGAACGCGCTGCTGTTCGTGTTCCTCAAGACGCAGGGCGTGTCTCCCAAGGACATTCGGCAGACGCACGTCAAGCACGAGCTGGTACGTCTCGCCCTCCTTGCATCCTACGCGCTTGCTTCACCAAGCGAGCGCATGCAAGCTCAGTGGCCGAGCAGCAGCCTGTTCACGCGTCATCTAACTGCTTGGCGTCTGTGTGCTATTGGCGGGGCTCTCACAGGAGCGCGTGAAGGCCTTCATCAAGAAGATCAAGGACGCGGAGGCACTGGCCAAGGGCCCCAAGCTGGTCCTGGACACGGCGGCCTCCAAGCGGATGGTGCACAGTGCGCTAAGCTCGGACCAGGTGTATGCCGACGCCGTGGAGGCCAAGAAGGAGGAGGACACACAGGAGGGTGGCAAGACCGCGGCAGCAGCGCCGCAGAAGGAGACCCAGAAGGCCAAACGGCCGGCACCCAAGGCCGCTGGCAAGAAGACTAAAGGCAAGCGCCAGCGCAAACAGTAGAGCTGTCGTCTGACGTCCCCATGTTCAGCTTTGCCGGCCTCCGCACACGCACGCTACATAGATTCGCTGTCTGCTTCTTGCTTGCTTGTGGGTCTGCAGCCAGCAGTCTAGACGTAGTTGTAGATGCATTTGATCTGCTGCGGATGCGTCTCCTGGCGACAGAGCGGACACTCGGCCTTGTTCTTTTGGCACCAGCCCACGACGCACTCCCAGCAGAAGACGTGGCCGCAGGGCGTCGCGGCGGGGGCCACGCGCTCCCCCAGACACAGCGCGCACTTGCGTCGACGCTGACGGCGCTCAGCGCCGCTGCCACTCGACGTCTCGGCAGACGGAGGAGCTTCAGCTGTCGAGAAGGAGGTGGGAACACGCGTCGAGTGCGTCAAGAGCACCTCGCCCGAGTTGCCGGCCGCAGCGCGAGCCTCCTGCTGTCGCTGCTTGCGCTCTAGTTTGTAGTGGCCGCGCAGGCGCTTGAGCTCCACGAAGGTGGTGGCGAAGAGCCGCAGGAACATGGTGTAGCCTAGCAGTGACAGGTTGATGCCTGGTGAGGTGTCAGTACGCACAAACACGTACTGGATGTCGGCCAGACGCTTGCTCAGATGCGCGTACTTGGCGAACACGTAGAAGGCCGCCAAGTGCACGTGCAGCCCCCACTGGCGCACGCAGTCCAGGCTGAACTCGTACGAGGCCGGGAACACGTCGCTCTCCAGCCACACACCCAGCGCCTTGAGCTTCGACACACCGCGGTCCAGCGTCTGCAGCAGGCGCGTGGGCGTCACGCGACGCTCCGCAGATTGTTGGGCACCTTCCGAGCCTCCCGTCGACGCGGCGGCGGCGGCAGCAGCAGCCTCCTGTCGGCTGCGCAGCTGGAGTTCCATCCGCTCACGCGGCGTTCGCGTGAGTTGAACCAGGTTCTTCCATCCGCTCTGCGACCGCGCCGCCAAGTAGCGCGGCAGTACAGCGAGAGCGAGCCACAAGGCGTGGCGCCGCAGCTTCACGTGCTGCACGCCGCCACTAGCGCCACGAGTGACCCGCATGATGTCACAGAACTCCTCGCCCAGCGTCTGCGCTGGCTGCTGCGTCCCCAGCGCCAGCGTGTGATACAGCACCGAGGAGAGCGCTGCCAGCTCCGGCAGAAGCTGCGACAGCAAGTGCGCGCCGCAGCCACGCTCCAGCACCTCGCGCAGCAGGTTCTTCAGCTCGCCCTCGTACACCGCGTCCTTGTTCTCGGCCAGCAGCAGCTCCGCACACGCGCCTGCCGCCGGGAAGGCCGGCGCCGCGGCCTCGGGGCTCGCAGCCGGCATGCTCTGCTCTGGTGTTGATGGCGACACAATTGAACCTCCGCGCATTCCTGCTCCGCCCACCTGCTAAGTGCGCAGTCCCGCGAAGTGCGCAGTCCTGCTAAGTGCGACCGCACCAAGATTCACGCAAGGGGATTGGCTAAAAAGGAGAAGAAAGACTATGCATGAAAAATCAAAAACGAAGAGGCTATCCGAGTAATATCCGAAAAAAAGCTTGTTTTTCAGCCAATCAGAGCGCGGGATTTGGTTAACACATTTCAGTTGACAAGGATGGGCGGCCCATCCTTGACAAACTGAAGTTCGTAACAAGTCTCACAGGTTCGTGTGTCCCCTCGATATATAGGATTGGAGGTCCCGGACGAGGAGCGCCGCCGTCCACGCTCGTGTCGCCAGGCTGGGCCACGTCTTCTCGACGTCGCTCGCCTGCCTAGTTTGCGGAGCACTTCACGGGCCAGCGGTGGCCGTCTTCGCGTACAGCATTCAAGACGAGCATGGTCCCTGCAAGGCGAAAGCTGGAGGTGGACGTCTATTCCACGCGCTACGCCATGGGCTTCGAGGTGCACGGGAGCCAGCACTTCGAGCAAATGTAGGTGGGTGTGGCGGCGAACTCGTGCCTGCAGGGAGCGCTTCAAAGCTGTTCGAGTCTCAGAGAGACTCCACGATAGCCGAAGACGCTTGAGTCTTCGTTACCTGAATTGAGCTGGCAAAACACTCAGTGGTGCGAGCGGCTAAAACGTGTCCGTGCTCCAAAGTTGCATGGAAAGCACTAGTTAGACCAGATCCACAAGCAAATGCTAGCTGCTGGTTGGTTCCTGGGGGCTGGAAATCCTAGGCTTAGCGCGCAAAACCTCGGAGTTTCTTGCCAACCAGAGCCGGACAAGCTCCGCCTGCTCTCCTCGTTCCGTCACGGCAAGGACGAGATCACTGTTCGCTGCGCCTTTGGGCACGAGTTCACCACCACACACCCCTACCTCCGCTCATGCTCGCGCTGCCACCGCTCCGCCTCTGCTGGCGAGGCCGCCATGGCCTGGGTCGTAGAGGCACTCACCGGACTTCCATGGATCTCAACCCGAAGGGAACTGGTCACCGTCCTAGAGCTAGACGCCTGGTGAGCCTTGCTGCACTCGGCCTTCGAGCTCCAGGGCCTCGACGGGAATCTGCCGCCCCTTTTTGGCAAGCATGTCCCGAAACCCGGCCAAAACCCGAGGGAAGAATGGGACGTGGCGGTGGTTCTACTTGATAGGATCCATCTGAAGCGAGTTGGAAGGTCGCCAATGAGTCCTAATTCATTTGTTCGTGCGAAGACTTTCGGTGATAATAGATAGGCATTCCATCGCAAGTGTACGGAGGAAGGATATTTTACAGGTCCTATTCGGGTCTGGTCTTGTTTTTTGGTCTTGCTGCTATTTCGGGTTTGTTTGTCCTGGTCTGGTCTCGGGTCCGGTTTTCAGAGTACGCATGATGAAGGTATAGTTGGAGCGGGGGTGCTTATCCAGAGTGGTTACGACTCCAGCAGCACCTCGTTGCAGCGATTCTGTGGGCCTCGCTCAAGCACACACTCCAATCAAAGGCAGACTCAACACGCACCTAAGACTGCACGCTATCACTCACGTCAGGGCTGGGCTCTGGACATCACCGTCGTGCTGACTAGCCATGGGACGACAGCGGGCTCAAGCTCAAGGGCGGCCATCCATCGCTAGCCAAGCTGTGTCACGGAGCAAAGAAACGGAAGGACGCAGCCGATATGACCGTGGTCACGGTAACACCCCGCCACCTGAAGACCGTGGCGACACTGATCCAAATCAAGCTGTAACGCAGGCGGCACAGACGCACACGAACGGGGTAGCACCAGTTAGAGTTTCGACCTGCCGCAAGGCCCAAGGTGCCCGGAGTGCTAAGACAGTGCACGTTTACCAGGGCCATCGCTACACCGGCCACACGAGCTCCTCAAAGAAAATTGTATTTCGCTGCAGTCTGTACAGAAGCGTCAAACCAAACTGCAAAGCAAAGCTGGAGCTACGACCTGACTCTGACCGCTGCAAACCTATCGGTACGCACACGTGTCGGCAAGGAGAACCCGCGCTTGCCAAAACGACTCCTGAGACTACTGATGTGGCGAAGGATATGAAAATATGACCAATGCGCTTGCAACATCGGATTTGGGGCGTCCAGCACCGGCGATTTGGGCGGAAGTGAGTTCCTGCTTCTACCCGTCCGATAGTAACGCCCCGATTCGTGGATTGACTGAAGAGCAAGTGATAAGCCGGGTGTACCGCACTCGAAGGCGTCACTGTGGCGGCAACATGCATGGAGTTGTCGAGGTTCCACCATTATCGCTGGTGACTGGGACACAAATGCAGTTTTTTCAATTCCATCTTGTGACTGCGAATCCGGACCCTCGAAAACCCGTGAACCGAATAATTGGCTAGGCTCATCCCGAGCTTAAGGCGGAGATGATGTACCGGAACACCACGCTACTTATCGATGGTACTTTCCGGTGCGTGCCGCATGGATTCCAACAGTGTGTTGTGGTCATGGCAGAAGATCATGCACGTGGACTCTTCACGCCCGTTTACTATATTCTGACCACTTCGCGTACTCATGACACCTACTGGGACCTATTGGATCTCGTTATTAAGAACCTAGATGAGAAACTGGTGCCGGCCGAGATAGTGTGCGATTTTGAACTCGGCTTAATGCGAGCGTGCGAAGGGCAATTTGAGAACGCAGTGATTATCGGGTGTCTTTTTCATTTTAAACAAGCCGTCCGACGGCGCATGAAGAAACTTCGAATCGGGAACGCTGCTGCGAGTATAGCCATGGAAAAAGGTGTGCTCGATATGCTCACTGTGATTCCTCCGGAAACAGTCAAAACGCAGGGTGTACGATGGGTCAAAGCCGAAATTAAGAAGCGGTGCAAGCAACGCGCAATTGGGTATGACAGCATGAAATGGGATCGTTTCTGGATCTACTTTGACAAAGTGTGGCTTGGAACATACAACGTGAAGGAGTGGAACGTCCACGGGCTGGGTAATCCGCTCGTGGCAAGGACAAATAACCCACTAGAACGATTCAATCGCGAAATGAACCGTGCATTTGCTAGCCCACATCCCAGCATGAGTCACTTCGTGGGCGTTATCTGCCGCTTGTCTATCAACTACGCCCAGAGGCAATCAAGTATCACTCGTGGCCTACGCAAGAAAAAGCGCCGTACTAATCCAAAGATTGATCTGCCGTTGCCGGTAGACTTTGAAGCGTTTGCACATTTTTTGGATGCTGGAAGTGGCGATGAGAACGTCTCTAGCGATAGCAGCAGCCCCAGGAGCCTTGCACCAAAGTCTGGTTCCAGTGAGAGCTCTCCCAGCTCTGATTCTGAGCGGAGTAAAAGTGATCAAAGTGATGCGAGTAGTGATGGATGTGCCAGCGCGTCACAAGCAAGCAGCTTGGAGAGCAGTGTCAACGATAAGCGCTGCCAAGATGACTGTATATTTGACAGTTATGACAGTGATGAGAGCGACATCAGCTCTGCTCGCTCACCAAAAAGATACAAAAAATATTGGCGCGCACTCAGCCAGAAATCCGCAGTCTACAGTGACGAGGAACCAAGCTCGAATGATTTTGCGGACGATCCATCCAGGAATTTCGCTTACGAGCACGCCACTGGCCGAAGTGACAACGGCGAGAGCGACACAAGCTCAGCTACCATTGTCATTTAGTATTTCCAGACCTGAAAAAGCTGATTAATGGCCAGGGATCCCGAATTTGGTGTCGCGAGTGCTGCGCGCGTGGTCGGTAGCATTGCGCACAAAGAGGCAGGTGTTATGTCGTCTGATTGGATCAGAGACAGGCAGCATGTGATATGATTGGCTGATGGAATTGGATTGAGAAATTTGATTGGTCAATACACTTCAACAAGCGGTCTCTTGGGGTCTGCTCTGGCCACATTGGTGACTGGACATCGTTTGCACCCTAGGATTGATTTCTAGGCTTTCGGACCCGCCGAAAAGCTGAGATGCATTTACGGATGCAGGGGAACGATATCTACAGGCCCGATTTTGGACTAACTCAATAAAACCGAATTATATGACATTGGTGTTACTGATCTCTGCACGTCTGACTTACAGGCCGCGATAAAAACCAAGGACTCAGCAGCAGCAGCAGCAGCATAGTTTCATAAACCTTTGGAGGTGTCGCTAGCTAGCTGAAGGAGGCACGGCGATTGATAGGACACCGTTCTTCGGACAGGATTGTTCCTCTTAGGTAGGTGGACCTGGTAGAAAACGCCCGGGACTGACACGCATTGCGATCCTACCTCAACGCGATTGCTGCGCACTTTATGTCAGCTGCAATCGCCGAACGGCATAGAGGACCCGTACGTCGGATTGATGCAGCGTATCTGCGGTGCTTTCGCTTTTCGCTTGGCTGCACACTTAGTGCTAGATCTTCACGTCGGAAGCATCATCCTGTTAGGCGTGGTACAGCTCCAGACTCATATACCCTGCACATATGCACTCTGCATACACTGAAATGCTAGCACTTGGAGGTTGTCTACCTGTGAGCCACAGGCTGTGAATGTGCAGCAGCTAGAATAATCTTTGTATTGCCAGGCGCAATACCCACCACGGTTAGCAAGCTAGACGATTCGCTGAGGAGCAAGGATATATGGAAACATGATTTCGGTCTGGTCTGGTGTTCTGGTCTTGAAAATGACAGGACCCAAAAACAAGACCAGACCCGAATAGGACCTGTAAAAAAGCTTACCACTCCTGTGTAGCGCCGCCTTTCCAACGATCCGAAGGCGCTGCACCAGTCGGCGACAAGGTGCTGATACTGCTTGCACAAGGTGCAGCACAACCGCCTTCCGAAGGTGGCTGCACAGCATCTTGCTCGCGACTACTCTGTATTCAGACACCACGAGCCCATGTAGGCCAAAACCTCTGCGGCGTCCCAGCCAGTAGACGAGAGAACACAGTGTTGTGTTTTTGAGGTCTGCTTGCCTTTTCTTTCAACGTGAGCTTGAATGCTGCTCCAGGCTAGCTCCATCTCTTCTGCAAGTTTGTTTACACGCCGTGTATGCTCCAACCCTACTTTGCTCGGAGTCACAGCAGCAAGAAGTCGAGGGTGCAGCACCTCGCTTTCTAGTGCACATTCAACCGCCAACACCTCTCCGTGGACACCCTAAATCACGTGTTCAAGCAAATGCACCCGTGCAAGCAGTGCACGAGAATCTCGCCCCAGAGCCACGGAGAGACCAAAGCGAACTGCATTCGACAGCAAGTGACCGGCCAGAAGTTGATCAAGGTGCACCTCGGGGTGGAATCTTGCACTTTTCGGGATTCCTTACTTGAAAACGACAAATCCTACCAGGCTACGGGCTTGTATTTCGAGGAGCCAAGTCCCGGAATGACCTCCCGCTGCGCAAGGGTCCTGTGTGGGCAGATTCTAGTGAGATCCAAGGCGGCAGTGACGACAAGCACCCCCTGAGCTGCAAGTTTTGCGCCGTGTCCGTCGGGCGTCAGGTAAGAACGATGGAGACATCACCTAGCTGCAAAGTGGATGAAGACACTACCAAGTTATCGCGAGCAACCCAGCCTGCCAGGAATTGGCTGCGCTCACGAGGTGTGGCAATTCTTCGCGGCTCTACCTCCAAGCACCGCTCCGAACTTCACTACTCCACGTGACGATGCGTCTTGTTGCCGCAGGTGCTATCGATCTGTCTCCCATGGGCGTGACTACAAATTGACAACCCAGTAACCTGAACATCTGCCCGAACTCCCGACGAGAATTCGGCGGGACGAAGAAGTGTGACTTCCCCGTCTGGGTCTGTTTCTGTTGAATCGACTCGGTGCTTCATGTAGCAGCCTGCATTCACCGCGATATCGAGCGTGGAGATGTTGTGTGCGAACACACTCACGCGCAACGAACAACCGCGGAGCAGGCATCCCCAGCCACCTGGACTCCAGGAGTCCGAGTGGGCAGGTGTTCGTTCTTCAGGTAGATGCTGCACGCGGCGTTCACGTGGCGGTCGAGCGTCAGGCTGCAGTGCGAGCACGAGAAGACCTTTTCGCGGGATCCATGGCAGCATTGCATCCCAAACTGTTAGGTTATGTGTCTTTCGTATCACGAGTAGCTGGTAGGCTAGACTAGATCCCTCTTATCTGTGATTGGCCAACCCTGGCGTTGAGGTCAGTGAACAAAGGGCGGTTTTCAAAAAAGTGATGGCACCTCGTGGGAAACTGGATTTCGGTTCAACCTCGCCGGGCAATCCAGCTTGGCAAATGACTTTGCTGCTCCTTCCTTTCCACTTCGGGTTATGGGTTCGCACGCACGCCCAAGCTAGCAAGCAGAGACACTCGCACAATCCAACCCAGACCCACTCAAAGCGCGGCGCAGTCCAAGTCCAAGTCGAAGACGCAGGCAGGCCCTGCAACGACAAGGCCCAGTGTTTACAGCCTCGCCGGAAGCCCTTCTTCCGCCATCATCAGCGGGCATGGCGACCTCCGACCGGCAGCACAATGGCTTGCAGCGCAACGGCCAAGGATTTTTCCCAACCCGTCAGTGATGCACTGGACGCTAGTTCGCTGCCGGCGGGCAATCGAGCGAGTTCTGGCTGTTGCGAACCGCCTGTCCAGCAGGCTGTTGCCCCGGAACGGAGAGGGCGCCGGTTCGTGTCGGCCGCCCAACGGATCGAAGCCCGGAGCCAACGGCCATGGCAACAACGGCTCCGTCGCGCCAGCGCCAGCAGCAGCGCCAGCGCCTTGACGCAGATCTCGGCGCTCGGTTGGTTGGACGACCGGCTGAGAAACTGACCGATCTTGTGCCACTCTACAGCAGTTGCTTGAGCACAAGATGAGAAGACTGACGTGGGTAAACCTGTGCAAGCGCATTTTCCACCCGCCGAGCACGCAGGGGTTTCGCTTTTCCCGACGCAAGGCTTGAGTGCGCCAACCCCCCATCCAGCATACATCAGTTTTCGACCCTCCCCTCTTCCCCCTTCTTTGCTGGGAGAGATCGACGGACCGACTCGCCGACTCGCCGAGCTGGTGAGCAAGTGGCATTTGCGGATTTGCCTCCTTCTCGGCAGTAGGAACCAGGGAACCCCGAGCACAATGGCCTTCCGACGGAGCTTCTTCCTGCTGGTGTCCGCGCTGGCGGCCGCCGCCCTCGTGACCAGCGGCGAGCAGACGCACGAGCAGCGCGTGCTGCACGCGGTGCGCAAGCTGCAGGACGAGGAGCCTGAGACGCCCGAGGAGCCCGTGGCCGAGTCGGGCGACGGCAGTCTGCCGGCGGAGCTGGACGCGTCCTGGAGCGGCAGCGGCAGCGAGGTGATGGACGTGGTGGGCGACGAGGACTGGAGCGGCGCGGACGACGACGGATCTGTGGAGTGGGTGGAGGAGGAAGACGAGTCCTGGTCGGACGAAGAGGACGAAGAGGAAGAGGAGGAAGAGGAGGAGGAAGAAGAAGAAGAAGAGGAGGAGGAAGTGGCGGTACGCCACCACCATGGGCGCCACCACAAGAGCTGGATCAGTGACGCGCTGGACACAGTCAAGAACGCGACGGAAGACGCGTACGACCACGTGAAGAACGCGACGGAGGACGTCTGGGACGACGCTAAGGACCTCGTCTCGGGTGACTCGCACTCGGGTTCGGCCGACGTGGACGTGGGTTCGTACTCCACTTCTAACTCCCAGGACGACGTGGAGTTCGAGGAAGAGGAAGAGGAGGAGGAGGAGGAGATCGAGGAGGAGGAAGAGGAGGAGGAGGAGACCTCCATCGACCACAAGAAGGCGGCCCCGGAGGAAGAAGCGTCGGACAGCGCTGATTACGACGACGAGTCTTCTGAGGCGGACGAAGAGTCTTCCGAGGACGAAGAGCCGGAAGAGGAGGGTCCGGAAGGCTCCATGTCCGCTGTTGGTCCGTCGGAGGATGTGGCTGTACCGCTTTCCAGCTCGTCGGGTTCAGGTCCGCTGGGCGACGAGGTGGAGTTCGAGGGCAGCGAATCTGGGTCATATGACTCGTACGACTCGTACGACTCGTATGACTCGTACGACTCGTACGACTCTTACGACTCTGAAGTGGAGGACGGCTCGGAAGTTGAGGAGCCCACGGCCGAAGTGAACAAGAAGGTCTCCCCAGAGGAGGAAGTGGACGCTCCTGGCTCGGCATCTGCCACGGACGCTGTGGAAGAGGAGGTGACGCTGCCGGAGGAGAACGTGCCCGGTTCCGCTGGGTCCATGACCGGCAGTGTGGCGTTCGAGGGTGAGGAGATCACGGCCGAGTCGGCCAGTGCTGCACCAGAGGGCGATGCGGACGTGGGTGCTGAGGACGAGGCCACGGCCTTGGCTGCGCTTTCTGACGAGGAGAGTGACGCGAAGACGAAGCAGGAGGAGGAGTACATGGCTATTGGTGGCGCCGCTGGTGCGCTGCTGGGTGTGGCGGTGGTGGCGCTGGTCTTTGCTGTGCGTGCTCGTGGTCGGTCGGCTGGTCCGTCGGTGCTGGCGGAGGATGAAGCTGCGGTGGCCATGGCAGGCGACGCTAGCGCGGATGAGTCGGCGTCGGAGGACGACACGCTGGAGACCGGAGCCCTTGTGAAGGAGGACGAGGACAAGCAGGAGGACGAACACGAGGAGGAAGGCAAGTTCGAGGGTACGGCATAAGCGGAGAGACTGGCGAAGGAGGTGCTGGTACACTGATACGCTGGTGCTAGGACCACAGACGAGCTGGACGAGATGTGTGTTATTTTCTACGATTGCATCCTGTGCTACTAGATGGTAGCTAGAGGTGAATACACGAGCGCTTGTGGCGCAGGTCAATCGGAGTTGGTATGTGCACAAGCGGCTGGCAAGTTGGTAGCAACGGGAGGTGTTACAGCGGCTGTGTTGCAGGGAGAGCTATCCCAGGGTACGTTAGAACGGCCGACTAGCCACCTGAAGGCAGTCTCGAAGGGCGCACTGGATGTGCTAGCATGCTTTTCTCGTTACTATTTTCGCAGTGCCGGCCTATCCTAATGGTCGTGCAAGTGCAGCGCGAGGAGTCATGTCGGCTCAGCCGCGGGTGTCATACGAACAGCGCACTCCCACGATGTCCATTTTGCAGATGCAACACCAGGCTCGCGGGTTGCGCAAGGTGTCTAAAGCGGACAGGACGGTTGGCCATGGCGGTCGATAATCCAGCGGCGAGATTGGGACCCGCTTCCGCCAAGTATCCAGGCCGGAGCAGAACACTGCAGGTCAAGCTGACGATTTCTGAACCCACCTCGAAAGTGACAAGTCGACGGAGTGCCTAAATCGACTTTTCGATTGCGTGAGCCCGGTTCTGGACAATAGATCCACCGCCAGCTGTCGACTTTCTGGGTATCCACTTCCGAAGAGGAGGCACTTGTCCAGAAGGAGTTGAAGCGAGCTGTTGGCGCTCTCAGAATCACCTCGACCAAGCAGGCTTTTGTGGCCAATCACATCACCACAAGTGCATTTGGCACGTTTCTACTGGTCAATGCACTGGCCACAGGAAGGCCCCAAGGGGTGGCGCGCGTCGGGAGCACTTTGCTTCTGCACTTGCACAAGCACCCACAGGCGCAAACAAAAAAGTAGGGCGCGAAGCTTCGCCGAAAGAAGGAGAAGGCACGGGAGTCGTGCCGCATCGTATCTGTGCACGCTTGGCTTGGCCGCCTCGGTGGTGGTACGAGACGCAGCAGTTGCCTCGGCCAATCTGCAGGCCATCGCGTCAGTGATCCGGACTTTCCGTTGAGGAGCCAGGATAAGCATGCATTGCAGCTAGCTCACGGAACTGACAACTGCCTGGAGGAGCTGCGGGCGGACCAGTCTGGAGCGGTGAATGGATAGTATCAGCTTCTGGAGAGAGATAACTCATCTACCCGCTTCACTTCGACTCATACTGGAAATCGGCCACCATGAGTCAGTTCACTCACTTCGAGATGGCACGTCGTCGTGTCCCACTATCGGGTTGGATGAGATGGGCCTCCTGCTCCGCCCTCGCCTCCCATTCGTCGAAAGCAGCGGTCCCAGTCCATTTCGACCAATCACCGCGTTCGCATCCTACCGCCAAGGCAGAGACTCCGAGTTTTCGCCGTTTGTGTCATACAGTTGTGTCCACCGCCAAATTTCATCGCGCTTGCACCCATGGCACAGAGCCACATCGACACCGAGCAGATGGCAGTTAGCTCTCCAACCCAACTGACCTCCTCGCACGGCACCGCTTCTCTCATTCCGCATTTCCCCGCAAGCCTCACAAGTGCTTGAGTGCCAAGGAACAAGTTCACTCCAGCACAACGCTTCACAACACTACTTGCAGCATGACTCGCTCGCCGCCTTCCATGACGGCGCTATGCCTCCTCCTACTCAGCCACGCCGCGCTCTTCACCGGGCTCGTGCGTGCCGATTCCAACTCCACCAACACGGCCAGCGACACGGTCGAGTCGCTCTTCGACTCGGCGCAAGGCGTCAAGCTGGGCGGCAGTATCGCCGCCGTGGTGGCCATTGGCGTGGGGCTCGTGATGGTTGCGGCCGGCTACCGTCTCTTCCGTCTGGCGCTCTTTGCTGTCGGCTTTGTGGCCGGCGGCGTGGCCATCGCCATGATCTTTGAGAGCGTCTTCGAAGACAAGTCGTGGATGGTCACAGCGTCCTGGATCGCCTTTGTCGTGGGCGGCCTCATCTGCGGCAGTATCGTGGTCTGCCTCTACTCTCTGGGCATCTTCGTAGCGGGCGCAGCGGCCGGCGTGGTGCTGGCCATGCTCATCCAGAACTCGTTCGGCTACAAGATCTGGCCCAGCCACCCGCAAGTGGTACTGATTGTACTGTGCGTGGTGCTGGGCGTGCTGGCGGGTGTCCTGGCGCTCAAGTTGGAGCGCCCGGTCCTCGTGGTGTCCACCAGTCTCTTCGGCGCCGGCATCTGCGTCTGGGGCGTGGGCTACTTTGCCGGCGACTTCCCGTCCACTAGCGACCTCAAGGAGTACGCGTCGAAGGACATTAACGGCGACTGGATCTACAACATCCCGAGCGCCTGGTGGGCCTACCTGGTCGGCATCCTGGTGCTCTTCGTCCTGGGACTCTTTATCCAGTTCCGCAAGACGGCGCGCGACGGCAACTACCACAAGTCGCGCGCCATTGGCCGCAGCGAAAACGTGCAGTACGTGGAGGCACAGACGCCGCCCAACAACATCCGCTACGGCAACCCCGTGAACCACGTCTAGACGAGCATGCAGCGGACGAGAGCTGGCACGCAAACGCAGGCAGTATGATGTAACACTAGAGCCAGCCAAGGCGCTCGGATAGGAGCGACAGACAGGAAACCACAGACAGACACAGACAGACCCAGACAACCGGATAGCCGGCAGTAATACACCTCGTGCATTCTCCTGAAGACTTGCAGCGGGACATCGGCGCCTCGAGAGTCGAACGATTGCACATGAACGGAATTGATTTCGTATGATAGGGTAGTTTCTTGAATCCTGTATGATTTCCACTTATGGAAATGTAATACACTTATTGCTGCTTCGTCGCTCGCCGTCAAGTCGTCGACCTCCTCGTCGTGGTCACGTCGCAGGAGTTTTCGAGCACAGCAGGCGTTTTCGGAGATCGCAGCCTCCGCTCAACCCTGCGGACGCCGCGATGCCATTGCAGGTGAAGGTGGACGTGCAGACCTGCCGTTGTCCGTCCGCTCGTCTCCACGGTGGCACGCGTTGCATTTCCTTCTCCCCCTCGAAACTCCACTTCTTCAAGCTGTTCTACACTTGTCGACTCGCTTGCACGGCGAGCACTGAAGCGGCTGCTTCCAGCGAAGTAGCGGCCATCAGCACAAGCCTTTCGGCGCGGATGTGGCAGCCACAGACCCTCCGGAACCTCAGCCGACCTGCATTTCTCGGCGGCTAGTCGCCACGTTGCAGCGGCCAGCCTTGACAGCGCAATCAGCATGCCAACAGCCGGGAGGGCAGCCTCTGGATCGAACTGCCACGCACTGAAAGCGACGCTTCTGATCTCCATGTGTGTCGGATGGAAGGTCCATGGCGCTCCATTGCCCGGACTTGCAATCGAGTCATTCTTCAATTGGCAGCGACGTGCAGCAGTCAGGAGCTACAGTCACCAACACTATGGCTTACACAACGACAAGGCCCTCGATGGTCACGCTACTAGCCCTCACGGCGCTCCTTGCGTGCTCTGTGCACGCCACGAGCTCCTCGGACGCCAGCACGGGCTCTGGCACGGACAGCATTGACTCCAGTACTACAGACACAGACGATGACACGGCCACTGCCAGCGAGACCGTCGAATCGCTCTTCAACTCGGCGCAGGGCATCGAGCTGGCCGGCAGTATCCTGGCCATCACAGCCATCGTGGTAGGCGTTGCGCTGGTCGTCGTGGGCTATCGGTTCTTCCGCGCGGCGCTCTTTACGGTGGGTTTCGTGGGCGGCGGTGTGGGAATCGCCATGATCGTGGAGAACGTCTTCGCGGACAAATCTTGGCTCGTTTTGGGCTCCTGGGTGGCGTTCGTGGTGGGAGGTGTGCTGTGCGGGAGCCTGGCCATGTGCTTGCTTCCGTTCGGTATCTTCGCGGCCGGTGCTGCGGCCGGAGTAGTGCTGGCCATGCTGCTTAACAACTCGTTCGGCTACCAACTCTACCCGGATGACCCACAGCTCGTACTCATCCTAGGGTGCATCATACTTGGAATCTTCTGCGGCGTGCTGGCCCTCAAACTCGTGCGACCGGTGCTTATCTTATCCACCAGCCTCTTTGGTGCCGCCGTCTGCGTCTGGGGCGTGGGCTATTTCGCTGGAGACTTCCCGTCCTCGAGCGATCTCAAGCAGTACGCCACGACAGATCTCAACGGTGACTGGGTCTACGACATCCCGGACGCCTGGTGGGCCTACGCTGCCGGCATCGTCGTGCTCTTCGTCTTTGGATCCTTCATGCAGTTCCGCAAGACGGCGCGGCGTGGAGGCCATCCGCACAAGTCGTATGCGGTCCGACGTTACCCAGAGAACTTCGAGACGCCGTCTAGCAACGCGCGCTACGGCAAGACCCCGTTTCGAATGCCGTAGCTTGTAAATTGTCCTGGAATCCACTCGCGTCTTTCATACCGTTTACTGTAGTCCATTCGAACGCTTTGCATTTAACACAAGGGCCCACTATCCAGCGACTTTGTGTCTGGGTTCGTAGTCGCGTCTCCTAGTGGCATTCGTGCCATTGGACTCATCGACATCTACATCTTGTCGCGTCCGACAGCGCAAGCCTCCGCAGTTCGCAGTTTTCCCCGACACTAGCAACAGCCGCGATGCAGCAGAGCAGGGAGACATGCGGATCAGAATCGTACGAAAGCTGCGCCTTCGCCTCGTCACCAATGCTATTCGGACCACAGTCGACCCGGCTGGAATGTGGGCAACGCTCGTGTGCCTTAGAACACTCTACCAGACGGCGGGACAGGCCTGCCAGTCGATTTCCGTGTCATTTCCCACCCGCATGGTTTCCATGACAGCCAGAAGTCTTCGAGGCCGCCTGTTGGCTGTGACCCAAAGTGCAGGCACTGCGAACCCAGCAGCACGTTCTCCTGTGGTCGCTGCTAGCTTGTGGCTCAGAGCTACTCGGTCTCTTCTGCCAGTCCACAACTTCCCCGCGAACGGCCATACGCCCAGCCACAGGAGGAAACCCCTTCAACCACGTCTCCCGACAGTATGACGTGCTACAGGTCCTCCACAATGGCGCTGTTCAGGTTCATGCTGACTCAGCTGGCACTGAGAATGCTGACTGTCAACGCCGAGATGGATTCGGCCAGTGACGCCTTGCAGTCGCTCTTCAGCTCGACACACGGACTGCAGATCAGCGGCAGTGTCTTAGGAACCGCCGCCGTTGTCGTGGGCGTCGTGCTGGCGCTACTGGGCTATCGACTCTTCCGTGTCACGCTCTTCCTCGTGGGTTTCATGGCCGGCGGCTTCGTCACTGCTCTCGTCGTGGAGAGCGAGCTGGCCGACAAATCCTGGGTCGTTACGGCCTCGTGGGCGAGCTTCGTCCTGGGCGGTGTCGTGACTGGCGTCCTGCTCGTGCTGGTGTACAAGCTCGGCATCTTCTTGGCTGGTGCAGCGGCCGGTGTCATGCTGGCCATGCTACTGTCGCACTCCGTGGCCTACCAAATCTACCCGAGCCACCCGCACCTGGTGCTCTACGTCTTGAGCGTTGTACTGGGTCTCGCCTGCGGTCTGCTGGTGCTCAAAGCGGAGAAGCCCGTGATTATCGTGGCCACCAGTTTGCTCGGCTCTGGTATTTGTGCATGGGGAGTCGGCTACTTCGCAGGGGACCTCCCGTCCACTCGCGACCTGCAGAAGCACCTCCCGAATGCCTGGTGGGCCTATCTGGTGGGCATTAGTGTGCTCTTCGTGATCGGGCTTATCGTGCAGTTCCGCAGTACGGCTCGTGGTGAGAGCGACAGCCTCAAGTCTCGATCGCTGAAGCGGGTCAAATCTGACCTCCACACGCCGTCAACCAACGGCGGGCGGTACCGCGACGGCATTTTTGTCGTGTAGATGATGTACGATCTAGTAGGACGAGTTATCTAAGCCAGAAATGGCGGCAATAGAATGCCATGCAAAAAGCTTGCAGAGCGGTATTTAGAGCGTGACTTCTGTGGACGATCGAGTTCTAGAGTACGCTGGGAAGGGAGATCGCTGGTGTCTGCTGGAGAACGAGAAGCACAAACGCCGGGTGTTCACTTCCCAGAGGACCCAAGGAGATTTGGTGGCGATCAAAGTCGCGGGGGATTCACAGCCTTCGCAGATGGGTAGGTGCACGCACTAGCTTGCCACTACCAACCCATATAGAAGCTAAGAGTCGTAAGCAGTGAAGCTAGGAAGCTATCGCAGCAACAGAATTGCTGCCCTTGGACGTCGAACGACCTTGCCAAGTGCTACACTCCACGCCAAAAGTTATCGGCCACCCCTGTCGGTGGCTGTAACTCGGTCAATATTTGGCCGTTTGAATTGCTGCTTGAATATGTCCCACTACATAGTGCCCAGAACCCGAGGCGTGCGCTAACACCCGCGATTTCGTGTTAAATAGCAGGCCTGCCATACAAAAGATCAATTTCGATATCGCGACAAAAATATCGGCCATCGAGCAACTATACAAAAACGTAGGTATTAAGAGTGATGGTTCAATTGAAGATAGGTTCAACACCCACTTTAGATTCAC